>LOND01002663.1:23486-44806 GCA_014220965.1 Paragonimus kellicotti | reverse complement strand
TCTAACCGTCCACTCGAGTCTTACAGCAATAAAGACGAATACTCTTAAGACAAATCCAGCAATGGCTTGGTCAGTGGCTTTAGCTGCAGGTTATGCAATCAGACATACATTGCACATATATGGTGAAGGGGTCTACGTAGAACGAAATTATAGTACTGTGCTAGAATCTTAAAGCCGTGGTTGAGCAAGACAGCGGCTATCCATGACGAGGATCTCGAAAGTACGTGAAAGAGCTACCTGTTGATGCAGTTGCATAATTGTTCAAACCTTGACGATGACTAGACTAAACGGTGTTCGGAAGGGCAAGCTTCGTGTCGATCAGGCAATTATACCATCCTAGTATTAGCACACTGTTGTTCCGGCTACGACTTTCGTCACCAGCAGCAAATGAGGTGAGTTTCTAGTGTGTATGCGTAAACGAGATTTGGGGAGAGATAGAGTAAAGAGTTATTTATCAAAAAGTGCGAAATGAGAGTGATTGATTTGTTGCGGCAGAATTTGAAACGAAAACAAGGCCGGCCAAGCGATGCTTTGGCCGAAGGATTAAGATAGGAACACTGAGCGAAATTCATAATTGTTGTGGGCTCATAAGTTCGTAATTGCTGGGTAGAAAACTTCTCGGTTGTCCAGGCTAGTAGAGGGAGATGACTTGAGGGACGCTTTGGTTAAAAAGCAACTTAACTTACAAGGCAACGGGTCGAGGCACGCAGTTCGCAATCCATCCAGGGCTGGTGGCTAGTGATGTCTCGATTCATACGCCTGTCGAATGGAATTCCATCCATTCAGGGTGCCTAGTGCACCCAGTGCGATGTTGTGAAAGAAGGCAATCGGAAGTTGGAGGATTCATCAAGGAAAGCGGTTCGGGTGTGGTAGACCTGTCCAGCCAAGGGATGGAAGACTGACGAGGCTGTTACAACAAACACTTCCCGTTGCAAAGAGCCGATGACCAAAACGCTTCTGCCACCCTTCGAATGAGGTCAGGCCATTCAAATTACTTGGAACGTACTCGCTGAAGCCAGTGATCATCATGATGATTGAGAGGTCTTCCTCGGGATTTGTCCATCTTTGGCGAAGAACGTACGCTGTATGGACAATGCACCAGACAGAGACATGTTGTCCAGAAACTCGTGTGCTTCGGTTCGAGCAGCTGAAATCCTTTTGTGGCGGAGTAACATACGCCGAGTCGTAGTATCACAAAGAGCTTATGTGGCATTCTATAAGAGACCCGGCTTTCAGTCGTGAATCCACCGCGTCCTGGTAATACTACCGCTCATTGATCGTTAATACTTACTCCTCTGGAGAACCCCGTTTATCTCACGGTTTGCCCTCAAGTGGAAGGCCGTACGCTGATCCGCAGTATGAAGCTGCTTTCAGTGGCGTTGAGTTAACCCACCTACTTACCCGGGTAACGGTACTCTACGTCAGTGGTATTTAGAGTCACAGAAACACATACGTGCCTTTGTTTTTCAACTCAGAATCACTCTGTTTATGTGACAAACAGCAGTTTGATATTAAGTTGACCGTTAGGAGAAACACCAATTGACTTAATTCTTGGTCGAGAACGATTTAGCAACCTTTTGGTCGTGCTCGGTAAATGATTCCAGCTCACTGGTCTGCTGAGTGTTTCTTGGAAAAGCTTCTGCAATAAGATAGCGGATTGTTTCATGGCCACCTGTTCAAGAATCATGTTTCATCGGAAAAGTCTGCTGCAAGTCTGTGTCGGAAACGCTAGAAGTCAGTCAGTTTTCAGCTTTCCCCTTAGATTACTACAAAAGTTACATTTGACGGCCTGTTTCTGTAAATTTTTAGTTGAAGTCTCAGCAAGCAGACGTCTATTACTGGGAAGCGAATGCCCGTACGTAAAAGTACAGTGCATCAAAATCTGTGAACTATCATGACTCTTACGTAACGGTTGGGTGAGGCAAAGTTCACCCGTGTTTTTGGCTTGACATCTAATGTTGCGCCAACCTTTGCTGGAAACGGTCAGTGAGGAAAAAGTTACAAGTGAAGTGCATCGTGAAATCTAAGCTAAGAATCGTCTGTAAGTGATGTCTGTTACGTTCTGTACCAAGCAATCTCTCTCATCGTTATTCGGGACACTCCAGCGCTGGACACTATATCACAGTTTACTGTGTATGGACTTTCGTAGGACTGCTGACTGCACACTATAGATTTTCTATTCCGTTGCCTTACCTTGTGTTCTGCACAGGAGTAATGCGTGAAGGCACCGAAACAATAAAAACCTGGGTGGCAGACGGAAATCTTAAATTCTTAGAGCTAACCTTTTACATAAAAGTAACATTGGTGATTATCGTTAGGCTTTGGCAGTGTTACACTTTGATTGACCGTTCACTTGTTGTGACCCATCACCTTGTTTCAATCAGTTTGATCGTTCAACTCGGAGATACATTCAGGCAAGTTGTCTTATCCACAAGTATCTTTTGAACAAAACATGATACAACTGCCGAATATTTTTTGAAGTTCCTGGCGATAACTAGCTTCCGTTATACTCGTAGAATTATTTGGTTACCGTTCAACGATACAATCATGGTGTTTATCACCGAACTGCTATGTTATCTAATTGAGTTCCTAATACAATACAACCAATACAGTCTTTCTTTTTGTTATGATTTTATGTGCATAAACATTTCATACTATGCAGAAGTCTGTTTATCACGCCAATTACCAGCTAGCGTGGGATTGTTATGACGTCTGCATCGGCAGAATGGATCGGTTTGCGGCAGACAATGTATGAACCGATGCCCCAGTTGTCGGAACACATAATGATGATGTAATGAGCAACGACGTAGAACACGCACGTTGAAAACCGACGTCGGTCATTAGTAGACACACCATGGAAACAAATCACATTGTTGACCCGGTCAACTGGTTCAACGTGATGTTGGTCGGTCGAGACTCTAAATTGTTCACGTTTTCCGAAGCTAATGTGAATCAATGATTGTCGTTTGTCTTGTGTGCAACACTTCAAACAGTTTGTCTGCTTGGGACAGAGTGTGATTTTCCCAGTTATCAATGTTGACGGGTTTTATTGTTTTTTTTTGCTACCGGAGTACTGTTCTACGTCCGTGATTGGGGAGAATAAACAAAGTGAATTGCCCAGTACTCCCAATTGATTGCAGCTCTCGCATTCCGGTAGACCACTCATTCAGCCCGTTTCGAAAACTGGCCAGCTGTAAAGTCTATGAGATTGAGACAGCTTTGATCAGTTGAGAGTTCTGTTCGATTTATACTAACCAAAAATCTTTTACTATTTGCCAAAAACAAATGAATTGTTGACGAGTTATCTGTACACCCCGTGTTAATAATGAACTGAATCAGGTGAACGTTGGTCCCCAAACCACGTTTCCATTTATGAAACGGTCAAATTCATTGACAATATGCTCTTCGGCATCATAGCTCCGCCCTCGTATGTGTTTACTATTGACGTTATTAGTACCACGCTGTAAATACTTAGTTTATCTGGACCTATTCGTTCCGCCTTTTCCTGTAAGTCATAGGCCATGTTGATCCGATGCATAATGCACAAATAAGTGGAATCTTGACAATCATTTCATCGCTGATTGTCTCTGGGTATACTGTTGAAAATGTGACTACGAAGATAATACATTTTGTATATTATAGTAAACTTGTGTAAACAGATTGGTGGTTCCTACTGATGTATCTATTCAAATGCCTATTCAATTATCACATGTGCTACACAGCGTCAGTGTGCTGTACTTTTGTTTTCACAGTCATACGTGCTTCGATAACGCGAAGCGGATTGGGTGTTATTCTATCCGACTGTTTCAACAGATACACCCTGAGACAATACTAATTGGTCCTTAATTATAGTTTATCTTTTCTGAACTATCAGTATGCCACCAATATCGGGTGTGAGTGGTTCCATTCCCACAACAGTAATAACGTTGAGTGTTTTCTTCTTACTGACAGGCTTTAACAGTCTCGTCACCGCCATCTGCCGTCTGCTCGGATGGAAGACTGTCGACTGCGCGTGACGATAATTTTTCAAACGGAAACGATTCTAATTTAGCCCACAGATACGATGGCTTGCATTAGTGTGATGAAAATTACGCAATGCACGGGCATCTAGTGACCTCGTCCAAACGACTCAAGCTACCTTCGAGGCTCGACATACTTATCCATTCTAAGTGGCACTGGTCGATCTGACTGCGACCTATGTGGCCCATCGTTTCAGGCGTTCAAAATACTGTGACGTGTCACCCACCGACGACATTTACTGTAGACCTATGAGTAGAATACTGAAACCATACTGTTCTGATCCATCAAGGTTACACAAGAACAGAAGTCCAGTCTGGGACATTCTACACATCACAGAAGTCGTCCTTCTTCCATATATCTAATCTAAACGTGTTCTCTAATTCTAAAGAGTAGTTTAACAAATTTACACTGTTGAGTGGTTCCTTAGGAGGATATCCGTTGTTAAAAAGCTACTTTATTTTTCAAATAGAAAGTTTAGCGACGATCGAAGTAAGAATGGGACATAATGTACCCCCCGCTTAAGACAACCTATTTTAACAGAAACACGTAAGTAGTGGTGTCGTTTTCTCCATGAGAGATGTTTTTTGATTCACTGATTGACAGCTGTTTAAAGTATACCTAGAAAAGTCTCGATACCATTCAATAGTACACTCACGTCATGAACGTCGTCTTCAAGGTAGAAAAATTGACACTCCATGCATACCAACATCACAAATGGTCATTCTATACCGACTTTTGTTTAAAACATAAGCTCATTGAACAGGGGCGCTTTACGGCAGACAGCCTGCCGTATACAACTCACTTAAACACAGAACATTAATTATTCTCTGCTCACGTGTACCTTAGTTGGACTGGTCATCTGGTCGTATGTGTGATACGCGCTCGATACACGCTCTTGCAACTAGCCTCTGCATGCATGCTGTGCTTACGATCGGCTTACCACTGACCAATAATTCGTTTTAATTGGTAGAGGTCATGGTAGCTCAGTGATGTTCACTCAATCAGTAATCAATATGCATGGCCAAAACGAACGTACAGAATTAAAAATTTCTGCTCAACAGAAATTATTAAGAGGTGATGCCAGTAGAAAATAGCTTTACAACCTGATTCACAAAAACCGAACGTCATCACGACTGAGATAGAGAATGTCAACAATACATAAAAATACATGCAAGCTGCTACCGTGACATTTAATGACATCGCTGTTAAGCAGAATTTTGAGAATGTTCAATATTATCTGTCTCTGGTGCTGGTTTCTTGGAAAGATCTCTTTAATACACTGTGGGACAGTGGATGAGGGACTGTAAAGTTACAAACATGTCGCGTTAGAGGTTCAAATATAAACATAATATTTACGTGAAAAAGCTGGGTTCTGCAGATACGGAACTGAACGTTGCAAGTACGAAAAACCGACTTCAAAAAACCAGTAATGGCGCATACGTACGCTTCCTAGAACATCTTGATTCTCTTATGAAACCACTTCATTTGTTGTACCCTCTATGAAAAACAAAGACAAATAATCTGTTAACAGTATTATGAGAACAGAAACGGTATGCTAGACTGGTACCAAATCACTTAGTAGCTCCGTATAGCTACACTACGGATTTTTCTCGAACCTAGGCATCGTTTTCATTGATCCACGGACAGCCGTGCGTATAATTCCGACTTGAGAAGATAATCGGTCTGGTGTGTAATAATTCTTTGGTCCATAGATCACGCACCGTCTTCTAATAACTTCACTCTGAGACAATGTGACAAATCAGTTTTCATCTTCAGTACACCACGTTGAATACTGTATGTCTGTTGATGAACGTTGAATTAAAGTTTATGTTGAGCTCACAGACGATTCCTGACGGTGTCTTTGTCGAACGTAACATATAAAAGTTGTCGACAGTGAAAGGAGTTTTACCACAAGTTTATTTCAGTCTGAATAGGGTTAATCGTGGGCGAAACTTAGAATCTACGAGTTACTTTGGCGTGATGTTAAAACATTGCAAAGTAGACTCCCAAGTCACAAACGAATTCTTCATAGCTTTCTTTCAAAACCAGTTATTGGAAATGTACAGTTACACATCAAAACTTATCCTCAGTAATGGAAAGTCATCACATATTTAGTCCAGATGTGGCTCGGCTCTGACGAACCGAGTAGGAAGTGGTCTTGTCTGTTACTCTGGGACTGACTGGTCTCTTCGACCAAATGAGGTTACTTTTCTCGTCTATCTCACATGACGAAACGGACTTCTGAGGAACACGGATCATGATTGGTAATTACTTAGCAAGATTTTACCCGAGAGCATTGTATACACAAGCGACCTTCTCGAGAGACAACGTAAATTCTACCACGCTTTCGTGCGTTGCGTCCAACACAGCCGTGTGCCGAATGACCTGGCGAAAATGCTACACAATCTGAGGTAAGCAGTCTTCGAAGAGATACCAATACCAACAGCAAACTTCTTCATCGAACCCGGTGTTATCGTTGTTCATGATGGTGCTGCTGTGGTACTGGATGTCAGTAGAGTGGACGACTACCGAAACCATTATCCTTAAACGAGCAAGGTTGTGAAGTGCGGGACCGAATCTCATAATGACACCATTCAGTCGACCCTCCATACTTTGGGTTGTGTCGTGGGTTCTATTCCTCATTCACCTGTGATCACCACTTGTCTTGATATCATATATCCATCTTCTCACAATGCGATTCTTCACACTGGGACTGTCCTCCTACGCAGTCACTGATCTATGCCTACCGATTGTTCTCGATTCCATGAGAATCTATGCCACATTTATGCGGGGAACCTGATGTTGATTGTTCATACCTTCTGACGGTTGTCTCACTCATGAAGAGAATTCCTCCGTCTTGATGCGTGAATCTTGACTGTGATAGCGTCCCTGTATCCATGAGGAGCTTTTGATTTTCAGAGACTGGTTGTTTTTATTTTTGGCTTTTCTCTTTGTTATCAAGTAACACAAGTAACTTTCATTTGATGACTGGAATTATTAACATCTGCTATTCTCGTGGAATGACTTCTCAATGGTTCAGTGTTGTTAACTACGCAGCACCCTACATTTGACAGACATTTTGTCTGGAATTTCCCTTTTTTCATATTTCTGTTGTTTACTTTTGATGTGTCCGCTTGCTTTTCATTTAATTGAAGTTGTGTAAATTGCACTTCAAAATAAACGATAATTAATCACGTGTTTGCGCACCAACCATTCTACGTTTCTTCAAAATCTACGGTATATTTATGCAGTGAACTTGGCGTTGACTTTGCCACCCTTCCTAACAGATGTCCCACTATGAAAGTGGATTCTTCCCTCCTGTGGTGTGAACCTTGATTCTTCTAGAACTCCAGTGTCCTGAAGTACTTTCGCTTCTGAGATACCATTTCGTCTCGTTTTTCGTTTCTAGCACACCATACGAAACACTTTCATATATTGACTATGGGGTTATCTGCATTTGTCAATCTTATGTTTGGACTTGTCAGTTTTTCTAGTTTTATTACTCATGCGGCATTCCACATTTGACAGCTAGCCCACCTGGAACTTCCGCTTTCTTAATTTTGTTGTTTATGTGTAGTGTCAGCGTCTGGTCATTCTTAGTATGGAGATGTGTAAAGTTACTCTTCCGAATAAACCATAAGCAGCAGAAATTATTATTATTATTATTATTGTGCAAAACGATCAAAATGAACGCTAATTATAAGGACGAACGTCGAATGCTGCCAACTGGACAGATCTACAAAAACAGGCTTGTGGCAGTGCATACAAATACGTAGGAATGTAAGTACATACAGAATTCAAGATTAACTTCTGGGGAATTGTAAGTGGTTGCAGTCTCCTGAAAAAAATACGATGCCGAATGTCATGGATTCAATAAATGTCGAGGGACTACATAGGTTTAGACCACTGAAAACTAAAAGCCAGGAAAGCACTCCATTACTTTGCACGATTTAAATGAGTGATTGAATTCGCATTTGTGTGGAACGGGAAAGAGATAACGAGCCCAGTAGACCGACGGTCTTTGAGAGGTGTGGACAATACACTGTAACAAGTTTTACAGTTGAATAAGAAGCGTCTTAAAGTGGATCAGCTCAAAATGTTGTGTGGACAATTTGTATACTGCTGTTGTGACCGCAGAGACGTCTGACCAGCAGGTCGTTAAACATGGGACCACAAACGTGTACACTCATTTGCACGGCTGATGTGCGTTCACATACATTGGGTGGCAGTACGTTGTCATTCGCCCTGGTGGCACTTCTCCCATAGCGCGTACACACTATTCCAATAGTCACTTCTGGTCCGTCGTCTTCCTGGCGTTGGGGCTTGCCCTTTGTTCCCGAATGTCGCTTGTGAGTAGTATACTACTCACAACGAAACTGCCTGTTATACAACACTAGTACCTGATAGTAAATGATTTGCTCTATTTCCTGAGGCAATATCACTTGCTCGTTATTATCACATTGTCTACTAAAGAAAACTAGTCAAAAATTACAAAACACGATGTTGTTTTGCATCAACTATTTGTTCGTTAAACGCTACAGCATTTTAAATGCCAACAGTTCATAGGATAATTGAACAGACCGTTTAGACACGAGGACTCATGTTGTAAAACTTGAGACGTGACAATGAGTAATTTATGTCCAGCCTGTTGAATACGCCCATGTAACATTTTTTGATCTTCCTAAAGGAAAACGAGCGCCCAGAGTTTAACAAGAGATTCAGTGAACGACTAGTTCATAGTCTTCAATACACATATCTGTTGACAGTTTTCAGGGAAGCTATTTGCACATACTTCAAAGATTACGGAAGGATGGGTTTATAATGTGGCTTACCGCGTTGGTAATGGAATGGCAACGGTAGCTGTTAGTATGACTAGTGTGTCGAACATATTCGTTTGGAAGACTTATGCTTGGCTATGCCCATCACGCGAGCTCTAGGAAAAGTATATGTGAACAACACTAAGTTTACCTATGATATGTACATTTGTCCGGTGGACCACACGTTGCGCGGCGCGGATGAGTGTATATGTATGTTGCTCATGGGGTTACTGATAGGTGGTAGAGAATTTGGTGATATCGATTGAACATCATTTACAGCCGATCGAAGCTGTCACATTTCCATAGACTTTTCAGTGAGCCCGTTCCAAAAGGAGGCATTAGACTCGAGTTTTTTTTCTGTTAAGGCTCGTCAGTAGTGCATATCCTTGCAGCGATCCGGACTAAAACTCCGGCCACGCTTTCATGAGGCAACCGTGTTGACCACTGCACCATTGACCATTAGGCACGACCGAATTATCATATGTGAACGCTCAACCACTTTCGCTTGTGAGTAATGATCAGGTTGCCCGATCGTCTCGATAGAAGACACAGTTACTGTCTGTTAACTCCAATCGATGACCCCTCGACTAGGACTTCTCTCCAAGTTGAAATCACAGAAATCATTAACTTGTTGAGCGGTATTTTGATTACTGGTGAGTAATAGTGGATTGGGGTCTTTTCTATTACCTAAACATCTCTCAAGGTTGCTGACAGCTGTTGTATCCCCACACACACTTCAGTCAGCCCTCTTCGAACAGAAGCACTATATTCGAGTTCCGATTCTGTTAGATCATAGGATTGTTCCAATCGGCTAGAATGACCGACGGACACAGAGGCAGCACGTGAAAGTTATCTATTCAGTGGTCAACAAGAGAAGCCAGTTAAGAGCAATGTGGCAAGTGGTGCAGGCGCACATTCTATTAGGCGTCCTACTGTGGATCAGATGCCTTCGATGGCTGTAACTTTAAAATCAGTTTGCGGTTATCAGCCGAAACGGTCAGGTTGTTCATGTTCGCGTGAAAATTGCGATTATTCCTACAAAAGAGCTCTATGTACAGCAGGATATTTATGGTACGATAGCATATGTACTACGGGTTTAACGGTCAAACTTCACTAGAATCACACGACCGGTTTTGTGACTGCTGCCACTCATCAGGTATGCAGATGAGTTAGTATTTACGAAGTGTCGTTTCTATTGTGCGGTGTATGGTCAAAGTTCACTGAGGCATACCTGATGGCAGACAACAAACACGAAACCGATCGAGGGCTCCCAGCGAATTTTGACTATGAAACACACAACGTATGTTAAAACAACTCATATGCTCATAATGTCACGTAGCAAGTTTAGACATGCTGAGTTTCTGCACGGTTCCAGTTAGTCCTCTTTAGAAAATCAATGATCTGCGGAATTCATTAAGTTTGATACAAATGGCAAAACTCACTCGCAAGCGATTTTAATATTTACAGAAGTAGTTATGCATTGGACTTTCAGTGGTAAGCTTTTAACCGAAGGTGGGTTGTTCACCACATTCTCTATCGTTTGAAAGACTTCAAGCCCCATGTAACCTCAGATCTGGTCCAGAATGCAAACCATTGATCTGGTCAGGCGACTTGATAATTGGTTGTTAAGATCCGAAGTTTTTTATGCGACAAAATATTTAGTAAGCTAGGCAGTTTTGTTGCTAGAAGGATGCACCTGGCAGTTCAGTAAATCTGTCGGCACACTTTCTAACCGTCGCCCATCAGTTTCCTAGGTTTTTTCGCCTGCGAAGTCACTTTTGCCTGGAGGGAAATTATCAGCCTGTGTTTGAAAAGATTCACAGGGATAGAACACATCAAAGCGAACTTTTAACAAACAAGTAAGTTAATTCGATTTAGGCGACACATTCAAACGTACAAGAGCACCGGCATCGTGACCAAATGGATTGATACCTACTTGACTATCGTGAACTGAGTTACCCAATCGGAGGAGAAAATCAGAACAGAAGTCTGAGGCGGCACTAAGCAATCTCAGTTTATTGGAAAACAACACCTTTTATAGAGGAACAACAGTATTTACGACTGCTATTAAGCGACAGGCGTCCTCACGTTTTGATTGGCCAGTTTGTTGCTGTGTTGTTCCACGACCTTGCATCTAGCAACTCGGTTGTTTGAAACAGATACGCATTCAACAGCAGCTGATCGCCGTCTATGATTGGTTGGCGCCAGTTTGACCATAATTCCGTCTGTAGCAGCTTGTGCGCGAACACTGATTGGCTGAACCTTCTCCAATCAAGAAACCGCTCCAGTCCAATCTCATTACATCGACCTTTTGGATGACTGAAATTGAAGTCATTTTGCAGCATAATACTAAATCCAAATTTGAGGTTGAGTTGCGCGACAATTCTTGACGGAAGGTGTATGAATACAGCTTCCAGACCCATTGAATGGGCACGGCTGGAATTGGCGAGAATGCTGGATAAGCTACCAATTTATACACGGTTTCTTGTTAAATAAATCAAAGTACAGCAAAAAGCCTTTTAACATGTAGGGAGAATCTAATCTCCTGACAGAAGAATACTGCAACGTATATGTCCTATACCTTTTTACAAAGTGTATATTGGAACCATCGTGTGCCATCGTGATCTAAAATCGGTAGGAAACCTTCGCGATTTAATCACTGCACAACTTTACAGCGATGCTAAGATACACAGCCACTCGCCAGTTTTGTTTAAATGAAACAGTCTTAATCCAGCTTACTATGACTCACTGGTGAAAAACAGTAAACGGATGTATTAGGATTCAGAACGGGAACGGATAATATAAGTCTGGACAGCTGCTTCCGGTCGAACTTGTGTAGATTTGCTGAGATAATCTTTACAACTTACTTTGGCAGCTCGTTAAAAATAGGTGAACACCGGTTCTTCTTTATCCAGTTCATTAAAACGATTAGAAGACATGCTACAGGAGTTTGATACTCCATCGAGGTCTTGTCAACTGCTTCCTTAAAACAGTCTCCTCCGATATATGAATATGGTGCTAATGTTGTACAATAGTACGGATAAAAGATTGTAGGTAAAATGGTTGATAACCAGCATAATATACAGTCTGAATCAAGAGCAATTGCGCGCAGAGTGCCACTCATCTTTGTTTGATCAGCAAAGCTTTACTGACTATAAAAGTTTGGAGTTTGATTTATGTAAGAATAGTATTGAGAGTTTACGAATGTCAGATGGCTTTTTGTTAGTATGACTTGCAATTAATTGTGTTGGTTAAACACAAAAGTTGAATAACCTGTTGCTTGCGGAAGTAACGTTAGGTCTGAAATATTTAACGGTCTTAGAGTTGATCGTAAACTGTATGTATGCTAAAAGCAGATTGTTATGAAAAAGAGGTAATCATAACGAAAGTCACGTGGTTAGTCACACTGGTATCTATGAGATGAACCACATGATTTGATGTGACTTCTGATCTGACGCTGATGGTAAGCTCATCTGAGTGGTCAGTTGTTAATTTATCTTGCACATCCAGCTGTTAAAACAGCTGACTGATGCGAAGTTTCCGTCCTTACCTTAAGTGCTGAGTAGCGCACTGTTATGTCTATCGTTTAGCAGGATGTTTGTAGAATAATAATGCAGTGATTGCAAAAACAACAACAACAACGTAAAGCAGATACAGAGCGGCCAGTCACGCTTAAAGTAGTACGTATTGTATGAACAAGAGACAGGTGAACGACTGAATTTGGCGATCGATATGATGACCAATTCAAACAGTCATCAACTGATCGAGACAACAGCGTGTGGTACAGTTGATAAGGCATCACTTGCGAACACATCACCAGTTTCTTCTTCATTTGTGGTTGTTCGGCCTGAAAACAGTTTATCAAATAACGCTATATATGGGACCTGTGGATGGGTAGGTTGGTACGAGGCACAGCCATAGATGTATCATGTGTTTCACGGGTGAAGCTATCTGGGACTCACTGTTTTTTGGGCTAAATACTAGCAAGCGCAAGTTGACTCGCATCATTCGCTTGTCTTCTATTTGAGCCTGTATACTTTTTCCGTTAACACTTATGACAATAGCCGGTTGCTAAGTGTTCTCATTGGGTAGACGCACATGGACTGAATCAGACTCAAACAACTGTTTGTCTTTAGTATGTATGTCGAAACGGTCTTTTGTTAGTTCCTGTTTAGCGATTACTTTTGATTGAGGACCTTCGTGGAGTAAGTCCGGCCGAGTACGGAGACGACGACCAAACATGAGTTCGGCGGGACTGCTGTGGTGGCTTCGTTGACATGATTCCGGTAAGCAAGTAAAGCGAGACTCAAACGCACGCTCAGTCGGTCACTAAGTTGCTTCCTGAACATATTCTTCCACTGTTTGCACAGAACACTCAGCCAGGCCGTTCGAAGCGGAATGAAAAGTTGCCGTTTTAACATGTTTGATTCCATTCGAACTGATGGAGTTTGCAAATTCTGTGCCGACAAACAAAGAGCCGTTATTGGTCACAACAGTTTCCGGTCCACCAGATGTAATTTGAATACTGTTCCAGTCGTTGCTTCTAATGGAAGAATGTGAACATCAATCGATTTGAAATGGGTATCCGCGATCAGTAAAATGATTTGGTTTACAAATGTGTAAAACACAGTCCAGATGGATTCGCCTCCATGGTGTTCCTGGCCATCTCCGAGGATTCAGCTGTACATTGCGGGCTGTATCTTGGTTTTCTCGACAAAACACATATGACTTACTTATAGATACAACGTCATCATCCAGTGTGGACCACCGCATGTAATGACGGCGTGACGTTTTTACTGTCGCTATGCTGGGATGGGCATCATGAGGTTCATAAAGGTCACAGTCTCTTTGGGATCATTGCACGTGCTCCCTAAAACAGACATCAGTTTCAAATATTTAGTTCGGTCATTCTCGATCGGAAAGCTGTAAGTTCATCATGTGTCCGTTCTGGCCGTCCTACCTGCACCTACCGCTTGACTGAGGATGGTAAGAGGTATTCGTCTGTTTCTCGTCGTATATCCGTCGACGTAATACGAGAATGGTTGAAGCGCTGAATAAGACTCACAAGTGCTTGTGAGATGAATTCTATAGAAGCTGCATCCGATGATGTAAACTCACCTATGACACCACTGAATCGTTTGTATATATTAAATATTATATATATATATATATATATATATAAAACAACTGTAAACAGATAAGATGAGAGACCGACGAATCATCCACGGCGAGGCCATTTGTTGTACCGCCTTATCCTCACCCATTAGCGAAATAAGAGGCTTGTGGTCCTTAAAAGTTGCGAACTGTCGTCCGAAAAAGTATTCGGTGAAACCGTTTAACGCCAAACATGTTAGCTGTGGCTTTTCGGACGTACTACACAAGTTTGGTGACTGTTCAGTCACTGATGAGCAGTTGGTTATCTGGTTGATTTATATTGAACATCACTGTTGTTGGACGCTTCTTCTAAGTAGACCTTCCAGCCCCTTTCCATTAAACGCATGAAGCTTGTGGTTAGCTCTCATTACAGCTCGCCATTCGTGTACCTTCTTGTCAAAGTCGGAAACCGAACTTCGACCAAGCTTTCGTGAGGCAGTTGCGCCGACCACTGCCCCCGAGATCTCATAGTGGTCCCTCCCAGACTGTAATATCTGAACGCTTAAACACTGTTGAGTTTTTGCAGTGTTGGTTTTCCTCAATCGTCCCGATAGGAGACGCAGTTATTACTCATCAACTCCAGTTAACAACTCAGCTATCAGGGCCGTTCATTCAATAAATGCAACCCCAACTTCGTCCTCGCTTCAACTGTATTTTGTTGATATGCATTTGATCCTCAAGAATCTGCTTCTTAAAGATCACAGGAAGGTTCGCAGTTAATTACTGAAGATTATTGTCCGTGTTTTATGAAATACGTAGCCAACAAGAGTTAGACTATTAGCTTGGTTTAGAATCTGTACTGTTGGCATCGAATATTGCATAGTTGGCGCCTCTGTATTTAGCGTTGGTAATGGTAATATTGAAAGGCTATGTCCAGTATCATGTGCCCATTAAGTTGGTTCACTCGCAACTTTGAAACAGTTTTTTGTCTTCGTTAAACGATTAGTTGACAGTCACCCATCAATAGGTACAGTTACAGCCTTAGATGATCAATAACCACTCGACCTGGTCACATCTCTTCGTATACCTTCACTGAAAAAATACTTATATATGACCTTCCGAAATTAATTTTATCCATCTAGCCCTGTAGTCTCATGTTAGGTTACTGATTCGCAACCTAACTAGGTCTACCTTTGAAAGTTGAAAACAGGAAGTTTTCTGTTTCGGTGATCAATCATCACTTGTTATCTGGAAATTATCCGGGCCTTACACTGAACTGACTTTCGGTGTTTGCTTCTTACATATATGGCCAGTTTGTAATGATCACGGTCGAATGGTCCCACCTACTTTGAGTATACTGGCATCATCATGAGGTGTTTTCATCATACTACAAACCGTACGAAATAACTTTGTTTAGTGGATTAATGAGGTCTAAGTAATTTCATAAGAATTCCATGGTTGATCACCTGTTCACGTGAAAATTTTATTTCGTAGTACAGTTGCTAAACTATTGTGAAGCTCCATGGTTATTCACGAGAATCGACTGAGGAGATGCAATGGAACACAAAACTGTCTGTATTAAAAGACACACTTGATGTGGTTTATTTAAGCAAGTTACTCAACTTATTGAATTCTAGGCACCAGAAAACAAATGTTGGTTCCTGATCGGGTTTTATTTGGGATGATTTTCATGAAGTGCAAGATCATATTGGAATTTATAGTTTCGTAGATGCGAACATGCGAAATTCACGAACTACCAATCGGCACGCAATTAACAAGCTTGCGTTTTCTGACTTCTTCATGGTAGTGAAAGGAAGAATATTAATTTTCATTTCGACGATGCCACTGTATAAGCGTTGCCTCGGTCATAACCATTTGGTTACACACACCCACACACAGCAAATGATGGATGATATGCTAGAACGAACAAGTATTTCTTACACTGATTTGAGTAGTAGTTACGAATTTGAAAAAGAGAATTGCACACCATATTTCTTGATATTTGCAGGGGCTGACTTATCAATAGAAGTTTTGCGTCCCATTAATCCAATCTAAAGTGAATTCCCCAGTTATGCAGAAGGTATATCAGCAAGCGAGTATTGACCCAACAATTTTCACGTGTTCATCGGGTTGCCTGGCTGACGAACTTCGAGCCTTCAAAAATACTGTAGGATACTTGGTATCAGATACCATCCATCCCTGAACATGGCGATCCAGAAACGACATTAAAAAAACGCTGTTTGAAAAGTCAACCAGAACCATCTTTCGATGGCAAAATGACTGTTCATCTTGTCTCATCGATCAGAGTGACTGGTGGCAAAGCTGAAATTGTAGTTATTGATCAAACCCGTAAGCTAACGTAACCTTCAGCCCAAGGACAACGGCCGATTGGTGTCACCTCACGTTGTACTATTAATTTTGTGGTTGAAACGAATGTTACATCTACATCACCTTTGAGTCTAGGTTTGAGGAACATTTGCCAGAATGGGTTTAAAGTGAAACGATATATTTGGACTAATTCTTTTTGGGTTCAGTCAAACTTCCGGACTCGTCATTCTGCAAGCACATGTTGGCTACAGTCCAGTGAATACTAATGAGTGGTTCCTGCTACTCAGTGAGGCCGTTGCGATTAGCAGTCTCCAGTCATAATCTTATCTACATATGTATTCACTTATAAGCCGTAATTTTCCGTGGATCCACTAAATTGGCACGTGACCAGCCATCCCGTTTATTTTATATTGTTACTGCACCTTGATTACACAATACCAGTACTGTGTGCGCATTCCCGATTGTTATAATTTGGCACTAAATGGTCGACAAGCAATTCTAGCCTCTGTCAGTTTTCGTCTCTCCACCGTTAGGTTCAAACCGAATTCTGCCGCGGCAAGTTGAATTGTGGTACTCCCCACGAGGAGGTAGAAAGTTTGGAAGTTATGTTCACTGAGCTGGAACTGTTGGGGAAAATGCATGGTATCAGTGCTCACCCTCAGAAGTTAGCCCATTTATTTTTCTGGATGATTATGATGGACAAGGTGCATTCGTTTCTTTGAAAAGGAATAATTGTGGCCACCGTATAATTAGGTTCATTAGTTTTTTCTTTCTTAGTGAAGCTTAAAACATATCTATTCTTGTAAACACCTTCCACCAGTGTACACTCAGCTGCCTGTTAGGAAATTACGATTGTGTAATCGAGATGGCTTAGATCGATTTCTTCAATTCTCCGCTGTCTAGGGATCTGACCAAGGTGAACCAGTCCAAATAAGTTTTGAGGCCAATTCACTAATTTCAGTGTGCCGTACTTCAAACAACTTGGAAAAATCCATCAAATAATTTTCTCGTTGTCCTTGATTTTACCAACAATGAGCGCTTCAATAAAATTCCCATCTAAATCTAATCAATGGATGTCTCTTCAGTACTGGCAAAGGTAGCTGTCGCCTTCAACGTCAGCTACAGAATATACCGGCACATTATTATAAACCTCACTAGGTCTTTTAACCGGACAATCACTTGCGGGTATTGTTATGTCCAATTGGAAAATTTGTAAACCAATTCAGCCATAAATATTCCCGTTTTTATTAACCGTATTTCAATCAGTCATTTCTGATCAGTTCTTTCTCCCCATATCCAAACCAGGAAACTGTCAGTGGGGCGATATTCTCATAATTCTAATGCAACGTGACCAAAATGGTATATGGACGCTGTCTTTTAATGTCACCTGATCAGATTACGTCCAACGTCACTCCAGTAGGAAAATTCAATGTTTTCTGCAGACGTATTGCAGTAAAGAGTGGCAACCAATCGCCCACGCTTTGTGACGCGTTCTTCTGATTGCTTTGTGACAGGCGACATAACTGTGCCTGACTTGTGGTGATTAACGTGAAAAACTTTTATCTGCCTGGTATTTAGTGGCATTGTGACAAGGAAAGGAGGAGTCAGCTGGTAGATTCACCAAACTGTCAAGCCTATAATTCTAGCAATAACACTGCGCAGCTGACTAAATGGATTTCCACAGTTAACTCCGGATTTTAAATGCCAACGGCCATACCACGTGCGTTCACGTGTTTCCTATTCTAGCGAACTGCACGCGCCTAAGATAAAAATTTCATTCTAGAAAATAAACACAAATCTTTAGGGGTATTTGCACTAGGAAAGCTGAAGAAGGAACATATTACATGATGACCATGACCTCATTGTTTGAAAGAAAAAGACAGTCATAACAACCCACAGGTTCCGTCGATCGTCTACGCGATAATCTCGTTAAGCCTACCTATGCGACTACATGCACGAGAAGGCTTTAAAAATTTTCACCGACATTTTGATCGTCTTTGAACAAATGAAGATGTCCACTTGGAAGACTGAGAAGGTTATGGTGGTCGATACTTCGTCTAGGTTGATTGGAACGGCATCATATCTCATACTATAAACACAAGCAACATCAAATAGTCGAATCAAGGAGTATCATTTAAGCAGACCAAATATTGCCAAGGTTTAGCATTGTGCAGATCACAAGTTTCAACAAAACATGCCATTGTAGATTTGCATTTTTGTTCGTCAGTTACACTCGAATAATATTCAGCCATAGGACACTTTACGTTGGTTAAGTTAAGTCAAATCATTGACCTTTTTGTAATAGTATTGACAATTGGTGAATTGCACATCACCCACAGTTTATCGGAGATGTCTCATTCTCATAGACTTTTCAATCAGCCCCCGAAAACATGACGTACTAGACTCAAAGTTCGCTCTTGTTAGAGCTCGTCAGCAATGCATATTCATTCCTTGACGGAGGTTTGAATGGCAACCACGTTTTTGTGTGGTAATCGTGTTCATCAATGCTTCATCGAACTCCCATTCGGCACGACTGCAATACACCGTAAAAACCACCACCTTTTTTTGTGCTGCTCAGCTTGTCCTAGAGCTAGTAATCAGAACATTGTTCAACAGGTTAAATTGTGCACCTGAATTCAATATGGGAAGGAGCGTTAGTCATGGAGTCGTCAATTGGTGTTAACGAGATACTTGCGGTATCGCCTGAGGCGACTGGGCAATCTTGTGGTTACTCATAAGCAGTATGACTGAGTATTTGCGTACCATGGTTTAGTTTTTCCTAATGTGAGGTCACTGGTGCAGTAGTCGGCACGACTGCACCAGAGAAACGTGGCCGGGGTCCTGGTTCCGGCTATTGCAAAGATATGCGCTTCTGATGAGCTCTAACAAGAACAAAACTCGTGTGCGGTTCTTCTTTTCGAAGTGGGATGGCTGGAAGGGACAGGAGCGGAAAACAGGAAAGAGGACTCTATACTGTGCAGCTCTGTGATTCCTGATCAGTCAAGTGCAGAACATGTGCAATCAACTTGGATATTAACAGAATCACATCATCACGATTATCAATGTCAAACCTCCGTCGAGTCCTCATCAGTGTGTGGATCACCGCAACAAACCCTCGTTTAATAAGAAAAAACTGGAAAAACTGTATAGGGAACTACATCTACATCACCTTGGAGTCTAGGTTAGTGGAAAATTTGTTAGAATGAGTTTAATGTGTAACTATATATTTGGACTAATTCTTTTTGGGTTCAGTCAAACTTCTGGCCTCAATCAATCCTAATCGTCACTGGCAAAGTTCTCTCACAATTAGTTCGCCCTCTCAAAACCTATAGCCTCCCTGCAGTAAGCTAGCAATTAACGGCTCTGTGTGAGGACTGAGTTGCCTTGCATCTGGGTGATATCACCACCTTTACGCAAGCCAGTCTTTGCAGATAAGAATGATACCAGCGAATTGCAACGAAATGTACCTAAGACGATGGTCATCAGTATGCTGACAATTACCAGCGTATGAGTAGCTGATTCGCTAGTCCGATAAAGCCAGCTCATTTGCGATGGCGTTTGTTAAGAAATCACAAGTTCAGGTTGTTACAATCAATCGCACAACCGATTAACTTGATATTCCCAAACTTATATTCACGGTTACGGTTACGGTGAACTTTTGAATGCAGTCCGGAGCAACGCTACAACCATAAAAGATTTATTATTTATATTACAGCTGGAAATCCTTACTTGAATAACATCTTTGTTCCACGGCTTCTCTGTATCGTAGTTTTGCTTGTGTGTCTCAAGTTTTGGGTACAGAATTTACTGGTTGACTTGCTTACGTGCATGTCCTTGTTAACGAAACTGACTGTGTGTCAGCACAATTTCAGTTTCACCTATGTCTACCTAGTAATATGAATCGGTTTTCTGGATTCCAACCAACTGTGGTACGTTGTTGTCTCACTTTTCCTGAATGAGTTGTACTGCCTGCCTTTGTACCTTCCCCTTAACATCCTGTTTGTAGTGTTTTATCTGACCTGTGTTTACTTTATTTATTTATCTTTATAGCCATACAAGCAGGTGATTTTAATAACTACCAATCAGATGAGAAGTGGCAATTTTAATTAAGGGTAAGCCACTGATTTGGACTCATTGGCCATTAGTAAGTTGCAGAATGTTAAATTAACTACACGCTGATGGCTTCGTAGTGGATGTTTACTAGTTTGCAAGCCAACTACAAGTACGTTTGACTGATATCAACCTACAAAGAAAAACCATTACAACGACTTCATCCTACCATGCTGTAGCCCTCGTGACTGTGACAACCTTATTCTGTGAATAACCGGCAGGATTGTCTTCTTACGGCAGCATATCATTTCAACACTTGATAACGAGCCGTGGGTTTGAGTCCACGGCGTATGCGACATTCATGAGAACCAAGTATCAAAAGAGTTGTGACTAATTTGCTGACGGATATCAGGACCGACTACTTGTAACTGCTTCTTTCCAACTCTTGTAGACTAGTGATCGCCGCTTGCTTGTTAACTGACTAATCGCAGACGGCTTACAGTTTCGATCGTGAGAAAACAAAGCATAACAACCAGTGAAAATAGACCAGCTTTCACCGTTGGATAACTTTTAGTAGCGTTTTCTTCTTACTTTAAAATATCGTCGGGCTAACCAGTCTTCAAAACATTTTACTACAGAAATCTCTACTTACTTGCCACCCTGATGTTGTTTCCCTTGATTTTCGCTAGGCAGGGTTAAAACAATGGAACCAGGATTAATGGAATATTAGTAGGTCTTGCTTTTAAAGCCTGTAACTAAACGGTACGGCGTGGATGCAACCGAAGCCAGCGAAACGTCGCACTTTTTCTGTGGTTCATTTTGTTGACTGGGTCATGGGCGACCCAAAGTGTGTTGTTTAGTACTCACCCAGTATTAGACCATTTTATCAACACAGTTAATTACTGGAGTACTACATTACAACAGTTCTGAAGGTATCACAAGATTAGGGTGATTGTCTCTATGAATTCTGTATAGTCAGCGCATTTGTCCAAAATTGGACGACAAAATTTC
>LOND01002662.1:16416-58770 GCA_014220965.1 Paragonimus kellicotti | reverse complement strand
GTGGGTACGAATTGACAAGATTTGTCTATAGTAGAAAATACTGTTTCTTCTCCAGACGTGTTCAGTGTTTTACCCCTTCTGGGCCGTAGTATGCATATCGCAACCTGGTTACTGATAGGCTGGTCTAATGACTAATCGGCCTGGTTCACATGCGCGTGCGTGGCCATGTCACCAGCGGATATTTGCAATCTTCGAATCACATGGTCATACTACTGCATTCGTGTTGACCAGCCTTGGCTGTTTTTTCCTGATACACTCGTGTACATGTTTTGATCGTTACGTTGTGTGTTTGCGGCACGAATACAACTACTGCTTGCTGACTACGTTTTGCATTGAAGATACATCAGTTGGTATTATTCCTAAATATTTGTTTCAAGTGCACCGCAGACGTTTATCTTTCCAGCAGCAATAGCAAACCTCTTTTAGGACGGGACATAATCCTATCAAGGCAGGGTTGATAGAGTGATAATAGCTAATGTTCAGCTAGACTTGCGTAACTCGTGTTATCCATATATCTTACATGATACCATTGGAAGGGTTACCAAATGACTGCATCGAGACACAACCATCGTCCATACCATGCCCTGCAGTAAATAACTTGACGAGATCTGATCGCCAGTTTATCGTCAAAGTGATTTCCGCTTGTTGCAGTTCTAAAGTAGGACGAATTCATTCATGCCTGCAACGACTTACGTATGCTGAACAATAGCATAATTACGAGGAGACTTGCTTACTCAATGCGAAAAAAGTGTGTGTCAAATTACTTAGAACAAAGGTGTTTTCAAAATTTGGTAGTAAGAGTGATATCTTTCTCTCAGGTCAAGACATCTGACGACATTCCTCACACGAAACGATTTCCGTCGGTACAAACTGTTTCCGATAGGTTTAAGGGTGTTCTTTCAGCGTAGTAAAGTTCACTGAATCTTATTTGGTTGATTTAAAAGGCATGCTACACGCGCGATAACTGAGTTTTCAGAAAATGTTTGGAACACCATACTTCTAATCCACATTCCGTAGTCCTTCGCAAAGATGACCTAGATTTACGGCTTAACCTTCCGAACTATCAGTCAGTCATAGGGAAAGTCTAATTACTTGGCTGTGATTCTATTTGTCAGTGCAGGTCTAAGAAGAGAATGCACATTCCAATCTGGATTGCGCCAAGCCACAAACTGTGGAACAATTCAAGTACCTGTTGGGCAACTGCCCGTATTGTCTCAGGTATTTTGAAAAATTCCATCACAATTTCTAATGCGAGAAAGAGAAGTGTAAAGGTTCAACCATACCATTCATTGATCCAAAATCTGATTGCTTCCAATCTTAGTAAATCCACTTTCTAATGAAGCAGTGCTCTTCGCTCGTTTAAACAGATGTCTGCGCGGTCGGTTTGGGTGCTATCTGATCGCAGTCGACGAAAAGAGGTTCAGGATAGTTGCGTATGCATTTCAGACACTGTCATCTATTGAATGGGACAACTCTGTAGGTGAAAAACAGACTTTCAAATAAGTTTGGGCTTTCAGAAGATGGCAACTCCATCTTTTCGAGCACCGGCTTGTTCTGCACACTAACCATACATCGTCTACTACTTTTCAGTCATGGAAGTAAAAGTCAAAAACCGGTACAAATTAGTCGGTGGTATGCACGTTTAGTGGGTTACGATTTCGAACTTAGGTATATAGTTGGACAGCAGAATCAGGTAGTCGACACGATTTTGGCTTTCTTCTCCGGACTTCGAATAAATGAAAATGATTGCAGCCTTAAATTATGTTCATCCGGCCATCACAACTGTGGAAAATGTACAAAGTAAAACAGAAGACGGCTTGCTTCTTATGTAAGTTCGCGAAGGTATATTGAATACATGATCCGACCAAAACGACCACCAACCTAAACTGCTACTACTCTTTGCTGTGCGACATGAGTCAACAGCAGTCAACAATGTGTTCTCGGAGGTCATCGCCTTATCAAACTACACCACTCATTGGAAATTCACTAGCTATTGGCTATGAGGGACATTCTGGCATAGAAAGGGCAAAACCCCTTAATCATGAATAATTTTAGTGTCGAGATTGAACTCCAGCGTGGAAGCTGCAATCGGCGAATGCTTAGTTTCACAACACTCAAACAAAATTAGCAAACCGGACAAGGCCGTCCATTAAACCCACCAGGTATCTCGTGCGACCACTGGGGAAAAATGTGCTTGATACTACGAGACCATCTGCAATATAAAACATAGATAGTCTTGGCTACTTATTTTCTATAATAACAATAAATGACTTTATGCTCTAATGTGTGCGATAACTAATTTGGAATGGTTACAGTGTTTTATTGCTCGAAGTGACCTGCCTAAAATACAGTTACTGGTAATCGACCTCAGTCACGCACACACAAAATCTTTACTTGAGAATGATATTCGATATGTGAACAATGTAGCATTAGTCAATTACATGGTTGAACAACTTAAAGGAATCTATCTAAACGAATGCATGTGTGAACAAACATTGGAAAGAAGCTTTATCGACTGGATTGACAATTTAGTTTACACATTCGAAGGCTGGTACAGAAAAGAGAAACATTTTTGCTTGAGCGTTCCTGTCTACGTCTTGGTCAGAGAAAATCATGTTTTACAACTTTTAGATGCTAAGAGAAATTGAATAGAAGTAAATTAAATAAAAATTCAGTGAGGTTTTCAGTGTGCAGTTGTTTCCATAACGAACACCGAAATAACATTCCGTTAGCAATGCACATTCAATGACTTGTGGACTGGGCTAGAATGGCGGTTAGGAAGTTTGCAACGTAGGTTATCATTCACGTTTGTGCTGATCAAGTGAAGTTTTAAAACTCTCAACCGATTCAACCGTAACCACAGAGTTAGGCAGTGTATTCCAGTGTGAACACATACCTGAACCGTGAAGCAGTTCTGTCTTCAAAGTAATCTGCCTATTCCACAATATTGTTTCGGCATGTGACCAACTAGAAGTACATCCTTGTTTATTAATGGATGGGACAGTGGATGGCCTGGCATGTAGGATATTTTGTAAATAAAAATCAGGTATACTCGAGGTGTCTGTAATTTATTCAGAATTGATCCAACTCTGCTGCTATCTCTGCATAGTGCATTTTCCTGAAGTATACTGTTCTTCTAATGGTCCATCTCTGGACACTTTCAATAAGTGTCAAATTTTTTCAAGATAAGAATGTGAGTCCGTATGTTCGTGACCATGTGTGAACACAGTATGAGGGCAACCACAGTGGAACCCACTTCAGAGTTTTACAAATTCTTTCTAACAGGTTCTAGGTCATCTGTTGGGTAGGTTTTCTTTACCAAGATAATATTCGGAACACTTGTGATGGTGAATGTGCATGGCTTTTCATTTATTGATACTGAACAGCGAGTTATTTTATACAAGCCACTGATTTAGACAGTTTTATAGGGTTATCACATCTTTCAGGCAATTTGGATTTTGCTATGCTTTCGTGTCATTGACATAGAGTAACATCAATTATGTAACTATGCTGGGTAGTTCAAGAACGTAAGGAATGGACAACATGGGTTCAGCGATGGATTCTTTCAGAACGCCGTTGTTGGCAAGAGACCGCTCTGGTAATCATCCATTCATCATGACCTTAAACCTACGTTCAGATTGATAAACTACAAGCCACGTAAGTGCGTGCTCCTGGCGGCCACAGTTTCCGTAGCAAGATGAAATGGTCAGCCCGGTCAGGACAAACCACATCAACGATCAATCCTACATCCGCGGTCTTCGTCCAAAAACCACGAGCACTCAGCAGATTCGTAACGCATAAATATCCCCTGCGAAAGCCATGCTGCTCCTTGATAAGTTGGAGGTCTTCGACCGTAGCCAGAGAAGAGTCATCTAGTAAACTCTCCATTGTTTCGGAGACCACTGAAAGCAAGACTACTGGGTCACCTTTGTATCCACCTTTGACGATGATTGTGATTTTGATTTTTTCCAGGCTTTTGATAGAAGGTCACTTGATAAGGAGAGATTGAAAGTACTGAAAACGATTGTCAATTCGGTGGCGTATTTTTTTAAAACGAGAGGATATCAATTCTGGACCGAATGATCAGTGGCTACGTAGGTTCTCTTATTTGATTCTGACTTGACGTTGAAATTTTGGACAATTCAGTTTAATTGTTCCCTATGTGCTACAACATCGCTCCTGATTGGCAGTTACATGCATTTACATACTGGTTACCCACAATGACAGCCGCCTATAAATGTATGTTAGTAAACTCACCAGTTGCGAAATGCCACATTTGCTCTCCGTGTGTTGCGATTTCGCTGAAGAGTAACTTGAGATTCATATTCAGCCTTCGATCAGGGCCGTCGTGGTAGCAAAACCAATTCTCTCTGTGATAGCAGTTGTGGTACCATTGCTCCACGTGGCATACTCAAGCTCAGTTTGCCCTAATTGGTACCTAGTCCGGGCTGAACCTTTCAACGTAACCAGACGTTCGTTCCGAGTTGATAGGTGTTTTGGTTTTGTCATCAGATAGAGAACATTACTGCAGCATTGATGTTACCGGCATCGGAAATTCCTTCAACGGTGATACGCTTTTGACAGTTTAAGTTGTGTGGTGATGGATCCAGACCATTCAAACCTGCTGAACAGTATCTTCATCATCTGCGAGTTAGCCTCGCACCAAGCATCCAGATCCACATTCTGAGGAATGTTGTCCAGTTCTGTGTGATCAAGCGGACTTGCGATTTTTAAACTACCTATCACTTCAACTTCGTTGATAAGAAAGGTAATCAAGATAACACGGAGTTTGGTCCACTTGGTATGATCCTCGACATATGAAACAGTCCCTTTTTCATTATCACCCAAAGAATTTGTCCTAGAAGATGAAGATGTTCAAGTATTAACTGAGGAGTTCATGGAATCTAACGTTCGAGTGGTTAGAATCTCTCATTATTAAAACCCGAGTTCTACCCAAAGCAGAGCGTTGGCAGGTCGTGTCGGCACCCCAATAAGCAGAAAGCGATCTGTAAATTCCATCAAGTGATGCTAACTACTTACTAGACTGATTCCGACATACCCAGTGGGATACTGTCATGACCACTTGAGGCCCTTAGATACGAGTCGAAATCAAGAACTACATCACCTCCTTCACAGATTTTGCTACCAGTGCGGAGCATTGTCAAACCAGAGATGCACAGCTCACCGTCCCACACCTTCCCCTAAGACCAGATCTTCGTGATGTCATTATAAACGTGTTTCGCTGGGAGCAAATGTATCGAAGTTGGTCTAGTTTGATAAGGAGTGAAGAACAATTGGCGTAAAAACAACAGCAGAAGTGTTCCGTTACGGATTCCATTTTTTTGCGTCCAAAACCGCGTCCGTCCCGAGAAAAACGATTAATACAATGAGCGGAACTGTCCAGAACGGTCGAGAGGTAACCTTGGTTATTTTTTTACCTGTCCGACCTTTATTCCGCTATGCTCATTGGTGGCTTAGTGACCCTAACTATTTTTTCGGTAACTGTCCTATTTTCTGATTCGAGAATGTTTTAGGTCACTACGCACCATATAAATACCCTGTAATTTTCTCACTTAGTCGCACACGTTTTTGGGGCGGAAGAAAGCTGTTTTCTACACGCGTCCTTCGGGTTGTCTTGGGAGCACAATTACGGGGACAGTCGCGATATTTTCGGGACCGAGATTTTCCGTGTTAATTATTACCAGGAGAATCCGATTTTTGTCAAGCGCACTACTATATCGAGGACGAACCAGCGTATCCTTTCGAGGGTTTACAACATTTTCATTGCCTGCAATAAGGAGTGCTGAATCAGCGTATTGTAGTACGTTTTCAGAACGGCATCGCCTATTGGAATGGCAGTGAATAGTGGACCAGATTCGGCATTTACGTGAAGGCCACTTTAAACAATCTCATGAACAATTGTATTGGGCTTTGCGACACTATGCAGTGGTTTCCACATCCACATGGCTGCAGAGAAGACATCTTCGCATGTGATAACCACATACATCGTTCGGTGTCGCTCACATCTAACGAAAACCAAAACCTTACGAGAGAAAGGGTCAGCAGCCCATCAAGCCAACTAGTGATGACCAGATCGAATTTGCGCTCTTAGATCATTTTCTCGCGTGCGAAAAGTGTAGATTCAGAAGAAGGTCGATGTTATTCCCGCTCCTTTGAAACTTCAGGCCGGTGGCTCATCAGGTACCTACAGTCTGTAGGATGAAAGAAATGAGAACGGAATGGAAAACGTTTGCACATAACTTGCTCCGATGGCAGTCCAAACCCGTCATTACCAGTACGAGCTGAGCGTTGAAACAGGTCGTGACAGTCACCAACATGAACCTACACCGATCAAGACGTACACGTCATACTGTGGAGGGTTACGCCATATCAAGCTGAGCCAGGAGGGAGGGCTGATTTGTCTAATCTGAGTAGCGCCCATGTGTATTTATAGCGGCCTCATTGATTGGCTAGTCTACTGACAAATCGGCCCGGTTTATGAGTGTCAACCGCCGACATTCGCATTCTTCGAATCACATGACCATACTACTGCATTCGTGTTAATTAACCTTGGCTGTTTTTCGGATTCACTGGTGTACCTGTTTTGGATCGTTAAGCTGCGTGCTTATGACACAAATACAACCGTTACCTACTGACTAGGTTTTGTTTTACGGACGACACTGAATTTGACAATCGAAACTTGGCATGTATAGGCTGGGGCTATTTTGGATTCAAGAAAAACCCAGCCACAGAATCCAACGTATGATTTCATCGTTGCAACCTCGCGGGGCAAGCTTTTACCGAAGTAACCACTCGTTATACTCGGCTCAACGTCAATCCATACGGCGCATTAAAGGCCGCGTACGTATCACGGCTTCTTACGAACAACACCTCTACAATCTGCTGGCTGAAGTAGAACATGAAAACTGATCGTCATCGCGACCTCTTCGTCATACGGCAAGTGGAGTCTTCATGAACTGTTGCAGGGAAGCTTGCCGGAGAAAGTTCCGAAGGTTGCTTACGATTTTTGACAAAGGCACTTCTTTGGGGAAGTTGGCACAACTTACTTATTAAGTACATGCAAACTAGCAAATCTCATCTATGCCGACCCTTCAGATTTCTGCATCTTCAGACCACAACTTGCAAGTTGAACCAAACTCTCCTGAACAACAATTCTCCAAAATGACAGTACAGCTATCTACCGTCGGTAATCTACTTGCAGCAAAACAGACTCTTCCATCCTACCATCTCCCTTCGGTGGCGTAAATGTTTTGACGGACAAAATATTTGCCATTAGCATAAACTGTTTGGTTTTCAAGCTTGTCACTGTATTAGACCATGCTCTTCTGCCAAGGATAGTGTCACATGAAAACGCAGACCAAACTGACGGCTGCAGCTGGTAACGGCTCCTAGAATATACTGCCTGTTTGAACAATCACTGTTCCTCGAATTTCTAACTGAATACGGGTACCGAGATAGGTGTTATTCCATCTGTTGATGACAACCAACTCTAGACGTTTATCGTATACACTACAGGCCGCAACGCGTACCACTATATAGACCTACGGGGAAAAATTATCTCACCCTCGTCCTCCGTCTCCACCCACAACTCCTTGAACATCCAGTGGCACAGACATACACCACCTAGTCATCAGCGTTGAGTTCCTCACACTCATCGGACTCAAAACGTAACGTCAGAAAGTGCCAGACAAAACTGAAATGATGCGCGCACCTGAATAGGCCATAGGGATTTAGTCAACCGTACTATGCTCAGTCATATCAGATAAGAGTTTTGCAACGCTGCTTCAGCGATTACCGCGACTCATTAGTTTATCGCAAGTGAAACATGACGTTTTCCAACAAAGTATGTCCAAAAGAAAACGGACTACCGCACGTCTGAGGCGATCACCACAAGAAAAGTTTAAACTCGTAATTGCAGAATTTGGAAATCTGCTGCGACCTGGCATCATACAGCACCTCAGTAGTCAGTGGGCCTCAATTTTAAATATGGCACCAAATGGCTTGCTAAGTGAGTGGCGTTTGTGTAGTGATTACGATGCCCTAGGCAACGTTACCGTTCTTGAAAGGTACCCAAATCCCCGGCCTCATGTGTTGATCAACACACTAAATGGCGAAACCACCTTCTTCAAAGCTTCACTTGGTTCGGACACACTGCCAGATCTTCGTAGACTCAGACGATTTGGCACAGGCTGCCGTCCTTATCTCAGTTGAACTGTAGGAGTTTGCCCACGTGCTGTTCGATTTATGTACCGCAGACTTTTCAAAGGCTCATGGATCACGAAATTCGTGGGCTCGACTCCGTGCTTGCAGATATCGGCCACATTCTTGTGGAGAGCGAGGGCGCACAGCAGCAAGACACATCTCTGTTTACTATTCTGTCGGAAATTGCAATCTGTACGGCATGACACTAGACCTCATGAAGTACGTATTCGACGTGAATTCCGTAGACCTTTCATGGGTATTGCCCTAAGCACAACGGCATTGAACCTCCGCCAGAAAAATCACAGTCATCAAGGGAGTGTCCAACACCGCCATTTCAGAAAAGCTCCTGCCCCTTTATTTCGTGCGGTTCAGAGCTATTGAAACTTCCTACGAACTTGTTAAAGCACAGTTCCAATTGTTACTTTACCAATGTAGGTTAATTTGGCTTTTCACGCAGCCAAAGATGCACCATAATCGCCTTAGCTCACATCAAAGTAGATGGATTTTCGGCACAAGTTTTGAAGACCGAAGCACCCCAGCCAGCACCGCGTGTTATCTTGCAGTTGGTCGTAAATGGCGAAATCCAAAACCTGTCTTCCTTTGTTTCACAAGTTTTAGATTGCACAGGCGTCGGACGATACACTTGCATGAGAGTGACTGATAAGTTACTTTGCTATAAGCACTCATTTCTTTTGGAAAGGATGACTTCATCGTGTTAACAAACTACAAGACTGTGACTTTCGATTTTAATATCGAACTTGAACGTCGCACGAATAGAGGAATTCGATGGTTAAATCGCGCCTCGCAACTTACAGCCCATATACAACGTATCACGGGGAGAGCTCTGTCAGCCAAGCTTTATCAAGCATCACTTTAAATGAACTATATCGACTTCATTACCTTGAAGGATTTGGCAAGTGGACAAGAAAACTATACAGAACAACAAAAATGCTGGTTACCATCTTCGTCCAGACTTCAAGAGATATCACCGAGTAACTATGAAAACGTGACCGTTTGACGCTACAACTGCTAATCCACGTCTATCCGTACCAGCAAATTTGAGACGTGCCTTCTTTACCAGCATTTGCCTTATGTCCCATCCCAGTATTCGTGCTGTGGTCAAACCGATTTCACAGAGTTTCGTCTGGCTGAATATGAACGAAAGCATTCAAAACTAGGCGACAGTGTGCATGGACTACCAACACAGCAAAATCCATACACACACAACCAGAGCACCCGGTGCGTTTATTAATTCTGATACACGTTTCAGTTAGGTTCAGTGTATTCGTTGGACATATTATTCTGTGTTAATGACATGCCTCAAGCCGAGCTGATTCAATGGGTGGCCCTTCCCCCTCAAGAATACAGAGGATCGCGCGAGCATTTCCGGACGAGTTTACTCCAATTACGGTGTTTTGACGGAGGTAACTAGGCGGAGAAGTGAACAATTCCACTCCACACTACTTCGAGGCCCCAACTGCCTACTAAGAACACATTAAAATAACACCTATCATACCGTTTCGAATGGTTCGACCGAACGCAACCGACGTGAGCTGTAGACCATCTTAAAAGTCCAAGAAAATACTCAACACTGGAGTGCACACATATCTCGTTTGATACTAGAAATCCGATCAACTCTTATGGAGCAGCAGCACAACCTCAGAATAACTTTACGGTACAACACTGCATCTCCCAGTCGAATGACGAGTGAGCTGATTTTATTACTACCAGTTCTGCGTAGCAACTGAAATGTTCTGAGAAAAACGATCACCTTTTCGCACCCTCACTGATGTTTAAGAGGAAAACAATTGTTGGCCTTCCTGTGAACGGTAGTGTTCAGACACGTGTATGAAAATATTACAAATACAGTTACGTCCACGTCAAACCATGGGTGACCTCCTGCAGATATGTTTTTCGCGCCCTAAATCTAGTCTACAATACACAATACTGCAAGCAATTTTGACGCCGTAAGAATCAGGCCAATCCCTCACTGGTTTGCACACAAAGTCTGCGAACCTATTTCGAAAATGGGGATGATGCTGGCTAAAACTGTCACTTAGAACGAATTCATTGACCTAGCGCCATCAGCACTTACATTAACACTGGGCCTTGATGAAAAGTCGCCACCTTTCGAAACCTATAAAAATATCTGAAGAAACAGCGGGAGAGTTCATGTGGGCCAGCTAATTTGCGAAGTCTCAGGTATTGGATCACAAGTGAGGCTTCTGAACCTGAGAGGAGGAATGTCAACAGAACGAGGAGCACAGCAGCTGCCATAGGGCGTAGTCAACAGCTAGTGTCTAACTGCACCGCCTACGGAAATGCTCAGTTCAGCGTTCCAAGCTTCGTCGTGTGCTATGGATAGGCTAATCATTAGCTTCACAGATTGCCTTGTTTACACCTGGCTTCCAGCAAAATGTTGTACGGTTGAGACAAAAGGCTTTCGGGACTTCTCTTTGGCAGCGGCAAGTTCCACATCGATAACGCGTTGTGTCGACCAGCCATTGATAGCCCCTCTTTGCTATCTCTGGAGTTCCAGGCGAGTAGTTGGGCACACTGAACTGTATCCACCGTCGGATGCAATGTTCTGACGAACGTCAAAAAGTTCGAGTAATGACGTAGCAACTCAACGTCTGAAAATAGTACGGATGGCATTACCAATGCATTATATGCCGAACAGGCGTGTAGGAATCTAGGCAACAGATAAGCGGGCTCTGGGGGCGTCAGAGTGAACGGGTCTCTGCAAGGTTAGATATACCAATCTGTGTGTGACGGCAACATGGCCTCCCACCAAGGCGCATAATGAACTTGGTGCATATCAGTGCATGATCGGAAGCCACTCAGGTACGCTACACGGACTTTCAGTCTTTGGAACATTTATACCATCGATAGCTGTGTTCAATCTAACAGACTTGGCGATGGAGGTCACCAGGTGACGTACAGACGTTTGGAGCGCCGAAAATTAGCAGTTGTCAGGAACAGATCGTTATTAGTACAAAGCTGCAACAAAGGTCAACCGTTATCTGTTCGACAAGCGCTCATTAGCATTTAGCATGCTTACTTGAGCGTTCAAGTCTTCAGCTGCACTGTATGCAGGAGGTTAGCGGGCTGGTGTTAGAAATAATCTTTGACGGTATCTGGGCTTCAGTCTAGAGGAGTCTATGCCATAATGACAAACAGTGTTTGTGAACGGCACTCCTGAACACTGTAAGCGTACCTTCAACTCTGACAACACCAAAACGGCCGTTGACAGGCATCTACTTTTATAGCGTTTACCCTGCGCATGAACCTGAGACAATCCCAACATCAGACTAGTCAGCAGCTTGTGTCGCAGAGTGTAGCCGTTGTCTAGCCATCTTACTCGGCTCAATATGTGTCAAGCCGTTTAGTCTAAGTGATGCTCACAACCCCAAGCTGTACACGCGGGTCCACGCATTCACTGGTCGAAAAACTTTTCCACCTTCAAATGTACGTACGCGCGCGATCAGTATCTGCATACAGCCAATTGGAATACTCCAACTGGATATGACTCGGTGCAATCGAAACATGGACACGTATGGCGCGGTTGGATCAGAGCAGAAAAGACAGACAAATGTACAGGACAGAACCCGCTCTCGATGAACGCTACTGCATTAAGCTTGCACACCAATCCCAACAATTAAAGATCCAAAACAATGGTTTAACCTTTCAATGACCATCTCTGAGATATTGTTATTTGCTAATGAGTGCTCAAGCTATTACGGTTAAGAGTTCCATTACAATAAACATCTAACTGCAACTCGTGGTAATTCAGTGGCAACGATGCCCATGTACCAATCATACAGCTACGGATTTGAGCCTGGTTGTTGTGACTGTTCCCGCTTAGGTTTGAGCAACCTGAGATGCGACGTAATACATCAAATACCAACGAATGGCTCCCGATGTAAACGCCAAAAATAATTTTCTGTGGTTGAACGAGTCATCCTTGGTTAGATATCGGCAAAGGAGAAGCGAGACTAATTACGAACCTCAGGAATCCATGTATGAGGAGTCCATGAATATCAGCCTGTTAGCCATAAGTGAACAGCCTAGTGAACACTTTCGGGCAAAAAAGCGTAACAGAAGGCCAGAATATACTAAAGCTCATCTCGACATCCTTAGAGCAAGTCCTGCAATCAAGTTGTTACTCTTGTCTGAATTATCTCGGCAAAACTTGAGAAGGAATCTCAAACAACCACGGAACACAAGATTCACATATAACTGATGAGTAGTAAGGGATTTTGGTTTTCATATAGATTGAACATCACCCACAATTGATCGCAGCTGTCGCATTCCCATAGACTTTCCAGTCGGCCCCTTTCGAAAAGAAGCACTAGACTCGAGTTTCGCTCTCATTAGAGCTCGTCAGTAGTGCATATCCTTGCCACTGCCGGGACTAGAACTCCGGCCACGCTTTCATGAGGCAACCGTGTTGACCACTGCGCCATTGACCTCACATTAGGCACGACCGAATTATCATATGTGAACGCTCAACCACTTTCGCTTGTGAGTAATGATCAGGTAAACTCGAGTCTAGTGCTTCTTTTCGAAATGGGCCGACTTGAACTTCACCTATAACCCGATCTAGAGAACGCCAGCAACAAGAAGACGTGCATGAACAGGTCCACCCAACCGTCAAATAGACAAATGTCTCAGTGATAGTGCAGGATGAATAACAATAATCATCGAATGGGAAACAAGTCAATAGAAATTAGAAAGTGGATCAGGTGAAAATGGTAGAAAAATATCCAAATCATGGTATTGCAGGGAAACCGTATCATGTGGTTTTCCATTCTCGGATCCAGGTTTTGATGAAATCCAGCTCCTGTTTCCGAGCGTCGATCACATCTGCCGGATCTGACGAGTTGGAGGCTCGAAGGTCCAAGTGGTGCGCTCCATTTGGGATACGGATCACGTGACATTGTGGAACATCCTCTTGTCGTTGTACTCCGAAGCCTGACCATGGATCCAAATCACCGTTGCTATACGAGTATTGTACGAGTACAATTAAACAAGAGATTTAGATAATACATCAGCGACAGCAATCTACTGATTCATACAAGTTAAACGAAAGAACCACTGCGAAAGAAGCGTCACTATTCTGCTTCAAACAGACACCCAGGGTATAAGAACACTTCAGGACGTAATTATGAGACCAACGTATTATCGGAAAGATTCAGTCAAAAGTCTGCCGACAGAACGGTGAGGATTTCAGCTTTCTCCAGTGACCAATTCTATGTACATCCCAGCGGAAATTTGTGATATACAGTGAGGGGAGGCAATTTTGTCTGGAAGGCCCTGATATATAGAAGTGATATGAGTAGAACTACAGGACCTATAATGATGGGGGTGAATTCAAGAATACGACCATAAATGAAACGGCTATACGGGATTACGAGCAAAATTTCAACTTTTATCAGTGAACTGTGAACGGTTTTTATTGTCGTTTATTACGCCAAATGCGTTAATAGAGTCAGTTTCAAACAAGACAATGCTCCAAAGTATATCCAATGCCACGAAAATGTCCTTGCTACTTCGTTGATTAGAAAGGTTGGACTGGTGAACCGTAGTTTTGAGATAAGTAGAACAGAGAACCTCTGGAGCAAACCGAGATGCAAAACTGTACGGTTGAACTGAAAGCCCCTCAAAGACGTGAGCAGTTTAATTTGAATTCAACAGTGCTTGGGTTTATTATCCAGAAAACAATGCCGTTGTGTAGGGTTCGCAGGAGGAATGCATTCACCATCCCCGCTAGTGTCTTTCAGTAGATCTTTCAAGAACCCATCATAATTTTGCGGCAGCTTATCCGATTTTCCCCAAAAAGGAATCAAAACCAACAGAGATTTTTATACTGTGTGAAAGTTTGGCGTATATAGAGTACCAACATGTTGATTCCGAAAACGAACGTGAATATTCGCAAAAACCACGTGGCTTTACAATATGCAACCAGGTGTATATATGTAGAGTAGAATAAGAAGTTATCACATACCCACTAAGGGTGATCGGACGACTCATTTATCAATCAAAAGTGATTGCTTGACCCAACGTATACGTTTTGTAAATCGATCAAGTCCATTGTGAAGTCAACGACACAACAGGCAACACACACGCCTCACAAACACGTTGGCCGGAGTTCTATCTTCGATTAACGCACGATTATGCATTGCTGATGAGTTCTAACCAGATATTAAAACTTTTTTAGGTTTTATGACTGTCAACTCTATGATCTGGAACTGAAGCGAGCAGTATATAGACATTTTTGATGCCAAAAATCGAGGTCACCAGACTCTCAGACGAATGCGGTCCTGACTGAGCTGAGGGCCACAGACTGGTGAGTCATGTACGTACCTCAACAAAGAAGCAGCGGCTTAGTTTCATAAGTTAGACTGTATCACTGGAGAAAGTTTCACGTCTGTTTCTAAGACAAAGAACCTTCACTTAAACTTTAACACATCAGCTGACTAATCATTATAAGTAGGTCGAGATATAAAGGTATTCCTGGTCCGAAAGACAACCGGGATCGGCAAATTAACCATACAGAAGACACTGACATGTTCGACTCAGCCAACTGGGAAGCTTCTTAGACGGTATTAGGCTATCGAGGCAAGTTCAGCAATATGAACAAATGATTGCATATGAGTATGAAGGCGTGTGTGGTATTGTAGGATGTCCTATGCGTAAAACAGAGCTGTCATTATTCAATCTCATTTATTTTATATTTGACTACTGTCATCCTCAAAACTCGGGCGAGTATGTGTGCACTTTAACCGTCAATTGCACATTCACCGTTTTGAAGTGAGGAGTCTGCTAAGTTATTTGACTACCTATATACATCACTGTATGCAGTTCACTATGTTCAATGTGTTCGCAGTGAGGAGGAGCTGCACTAAATGATCAGGGTCTATGAGACTGGCGTAACAAAGCTCGGACAGAGGCAGAAGAGCTTCTCTTTTATCTAACTTGACAAGTTGTAACGTAATACATGGGTCGCCACTCGCTAACCAATAATATGACCCCCATTATCTTTATAACAGATTAACGTGGTCTTAAACGTCGCCTGTGGAATTGCCTTCCAACAGCTATCTTCATTTGGTCATTATGTGTGTCAATACCATGCGTCCGACTCTTCTCCGATAGTTGAGACTCTTGCAGTTTATTTCATCTAGATACTTGGTTAATTATCAATGTAATGTACTATATGGTCATCACAAGCCAGTGAATCTAGTTTTCTAAATTCCGATGTAAAAAGTTTGGTAGGTGCTTCGATGTTGAATATCTGAGTATAGACCCAGTTGTATTTTAGCAGTTACGTCCCTTCTCTCCTGCTTCTTGTTTCCTTCTATATTGGCTAGGGATTGCCTTCTTTATATCATCGTTGTATAACAGTTAAACATCAGCGAAAGCCACTGATACCTTACTGTCCTCGATGACGATGACATTGTTGATGGAGCCAATCAGTCACCTATAACCACATGCACATGATTGTCAACAACTTACCTGAAAACGATATTTGAAGCCGTTTGCAAACGTTTACCCCAGAATTGCTGATCTGACCAACTCATACGCGGTCGAACACCGTACTTTTTGAAACACGCTTCAGAAAACACCTCAGCATCCCAATCCATTGGTGGAAACATGTCTTGTACTCCGGTTGCGCATATCGGGATGGTCATTTCCATGCAAGTCTATGAAAAAGAAGAGAAATTGATCAATTATGACAGACAGACGGCTGGAAAAGTATCAGCAGTTAATTACACAACTTGTGGTCTGATTGGCTATTATCAATAGCTTCATTTTGCTTAATCAGTATTTTTGTTAATTGACTTTTGTATCTTAGACACAATGCACACAACACATGCAATGCTTACCATAATGTATCAGGTCCTGTGATTCCGATGAATAAAAACAGTCAAAATTGGACAATTAATGGAGACGGTCAACATACACTTTAAACGAAAATGGAAGTTTGGCATGAATTTTGATAATTTAAAATTGAGCACCATCCACATTCCATTAAAGTCCCTGCACTTAGAGAAGTATCTGGAGTGCCCACTTCGTAAGGAAGCACTGGACTCGAGTTTCGCTATTATTAGAGCTCATCAGTAGTGCATATCCTTGTCTGGAGCCGGAATTTGCACTCTGACCCTCGTGCTTGTGGGATTATCATGTTAACCACAACGTCAGTGACCTCAGGCAAAGCGTGGCCGATCAGTCACATTTAAACGTTCCACGGTAACTTTGTGCGAGCAGTGTTCAGATTGCTGGTCTCAAGAGAAGACACCACAGTCTATAAACTCGTGATCAGGAATTGAGCAATGAAAATATTTCGGAGTCTTCTGTCGATCGGGCAATCTGAACACTATTCACGCAAGGTTGCCGTTGAATGTTTAGACACGGTTGATCGGTCACGCCTGGCTGAGGTTGTGCAACTAAAGGTCTAGGGGGATCCGGTTTGTTCACAGTAATCTTTTACTTTCAAATGTGAGCATGTCAACAAGGACAGTTAAAATTGCAGAACTGTCCCTAGGCAATCGGTAATAATAATAATAATGATAGTAATAACAATAATAATAGGCTGGTTACGTTTCACTCTTTACACAGACGCAATTTCAGGCCAGCTGAGTCAGAAACAGATTTGAAGGTCATCAAAACTGCCCTACAGCAATTCTTTCTATACACGACCACTTTCCAAAAGCGACCGACTTAACTGGATCAATTGAAGTGTCTGTTACATCGCACTATTCTACAAAGCACACCTACCTAATCCTTAAAAACTGTCCGGTAGATTGGAAGACGCAACTTCGCCACAGTGACAACCGGTCGCTGAAATAAACGACCATAACTGCATTTACCAAGCCACACAAAATTATCGTCCTTTGATTCACCTAAGAATTGACTTTAACAACATGAATGCTAACGGTAAGGTTAGAAATGGCATCAACTACGAAATGTAGGCGATAAGTCACCGACAAGGAGAATATGATTGATCATCAGGTGAATCAACGGGTGTTAGGTTACTAGGAAGTGGAAGGAAGACTTTTCGGTATGCGCACAGAGTCGTTACGTGACCAACTAGGTTACCTTGACGCAGTGGTAAGGCTTCGCGCATTGTGTTGATCCGGAGAGCCATAATGACTGGAACGTCTGTCCTGCCCGGTATAATCATGTCAGATAGGCCAAACGGGGGGTAAATGGACGAAAAGCGATAGCACTCATAAGATTATCCACCATAGTGTGCGGTAACGTTTGACAGTCGGGCACGATTCAATGGGCATACAGTAAAACACTCACAGAAACCATATCGAAGTCTTCCGATTAAGGAATAGGCGAGTTAGAAGAAACCTCGAACAAAGGGAATCGGATAGCCCAACGATTAACCACAACCGTTGGTCAGAGGACTTGTTATTATTCACAAGCCACATACTGTTCAAAAAATGTACACACATGCAGAAGCGAGCAGAATCAGGCATCAATGCCTAAATCAATAGACCGTAGAACTGGGTAAGCGTCTCAGTGTTAAGGGAGTCAAACTTTTGGGTTAGTTCTGAGAGGGATCCCACGAAACCTCAGAAGTCATCATTTACCCTGGTGACATTAGTAAACCGTTATCCGCTTCTCGTTCTACTTCGTCACCAAGTATCTCCACCTTCCTTCTACCTACCTAGGAAGGATGTCAAACATGATCGTTTTTCATGTTCGCACACTCCGCCAAGTAGATCAGTAAGCTGATCTGCAGAGTATTCTCTTAAATCTTGAGGGGTGCTGCTATTTTAAACCGCGAATCCATGGTCTCAGCATTGTTATTCCTATGAACTCTAGGCGATTGTCGAACCAAGCGACTCTTAACCAGGGTCTTGGGTGAAGCCGAGGCTAGATGTTACGGTAAACTAAATGAAGGGTCGAATTGAATTTCAGGGCTGAGTGATGTTTGATTGATTGGGCCACACTTAATGGTCGTCTGTGTGCTATCAGACACAGCAGTTAGTCAACGCAAACTAGAAAAGTACCGAACGTTTATTACGCTAGAGTACGATCTCACAGATGGTAGTACAGAGGTTGCGAACAACGTCACTTAAGACATGCACATCGAACTTTTAAAGCAGATCGAATGTTATAACATCAACATCATTCAAATGCTCAGTTTTTTAGAGGTGAAGCAACTGAATGTTACGTTTATTGCCCGGGCAAATCGCACTGACGAAGAGGAGAAACACATACCCAGGTATATGTTCTATATGTTTACACTGATGGAGTTCAACATAAGAGACAGCCACAAGGAGATCATCCTCAGCACTCACAAAAAAGAAACAAACGTACATGACAGTAGACTACAAGTGATTTTACTCTGTTGTAAATTTTGTAGTAACTCTCCGTACTCCGATCATTACGTTGCATGTTTTCGTTCCGTCCCGGCATTTGTTCAGGGGTCATGCGCTTGTAAATGTATATGTAACCAGCATTAGTGAGAAGAGGGTAGCGCTGACTAACAAATAAGTCAGATCAAACCAACTGGGAGAGTCAGGCAAACACCACGTACGAATCATATAGACTGCTAAAGCTTTTTGCGAGAAAACTGTTTCATACAAGCTGTGAATTGAGACCGAATTGAATAAGTCAAGTCAATGAATCTCACTAAGAAGCGATCGTTAGTTTAGCTGACTCAAACCGGACTGTAAAAAGGATGTGACACAACCAATCGGATAACACGCTCCAAATGGCTCTCCATTGGAAGCAGAAGTGAGTCCGCATCTTTTGTTTGGAAGTAACAAATATTTGAGTTCAGATCCTTACCAAACTTCACTTTTCAACGACAGCCATAAAATACTTACGTCTAAACTGATAAAAATTCTTTCGGAAAAGCCCGGAAACGGAAGAGATAACCCGGGCTTGAAATCAATAGGTTAATCTGAGTGACAGGATGGGGGTGAAGAATTCAGGACATCAAGATCAAGAAATCCATGCAAGCAAACCGGGACAGGTAGAATAGAAAAACTTGGTGATAAGTTGGTTCTACACTCCAGTGTTTTGATAAAGGTACGTGATAAAAGAGCTTGATCCTGGGAATGCTCAATTTAAACGAACAAGTCACCATTACGTGCTCATTTCACCGATATAGGTAACTCGAATGCACTCTCATCTATACTTGGTTGCTTTCAAGTTAATGTATTGATTAATGTCTGATTTGTTACAAATATCCTCAAAAGCATAACTGATTCACAAGATATGACGAAGCTTTTGTGTGTGAAGTGCAAGGTCGAGAACAAAAACAAAATACTTTATGCTTACAAATTGTGAATTCGCGTTAGGGTAGGGTACATTATTAATTGAATACAGTACTGAGTCACAATTACCCGGTGATACTAGACACGACAGTTCGGTGTGAAACCGGATGACAATTCATCAAACGAGACAGAATTTCAGTATTACTAATAAGTAGTTTGGCAGATTTTATGATTATAGATGAGACCCAATTGTGAAAAGTCAGGGCTTCGGCTGGATTCGAACCAGCGACAGAAACACCAGTCTCGTAGCTCAGCTGGTAGAGCGCTTGCCGCGTTCAGAATTTCAGCTGTTCCCACGGTGAACAAACATTAGCTGATAAATTTTAGCCAATCGAACACCGTTTAGACAGTTTCATTCATCACCACCCGCGAACATTATTGAAAGACCATTGCTATCGTATGTGGTCATATCGCACTATCTTTAGCTGAAAGGCGAACTAATGTAGGACATGTTTACTTTGATATGTCACTCGGTTAATGGTAACGAGCAGTAAACGATACGGGTGTTGACGAAAGCCTGCAGCAGCAACAGAACTCCCAGCGGTGAACTTCGAATACTTTCCACGTATAGTGTTGTCATTTCGCATGGACAAGTTATCCTACAAATAACTCAATCAATACTGGGCGCGTGTCACACATTTGAACATTTTTTCGATGCGTGAAGAAATGACATGGGCAATCGAAAAAGGGGACAGACTGCCTTTCTTGTTTCTTGGCATGCTGAAGAAAGTTAAATATTCAAACATACAACATAAACGTTTCTAAAATCGAGCTACTTTTGCTGATTAAACAAACTCCAATAGTTTGCTGAGAAGTATGCAGCAGTTTACGATTTTGGGCATCATTTCGAACATGTAAGCGACAGGGATAAACTGTGTATCGCAACAGTACATTATGTAATCAATCAGCGCTTTAATCAGTGAAACGCTCCAGCAGACGATCAAGTACGGACGGTCCGTCCGCTACGAGAGACACAATGTACAACAGCAAGGTTGCAGACCTAGACAAGTTTAAGAAATGAAATTGAACTACAACAGTATTTCAGTGAACGTAATATTTGTGAGTACAAATAATACTCGAAATGAAGAAAGGTTCGACTCAATCAGTTCCAGAACAAACGTCACACCCCAGTGAAAACTGTGAGGAGATACTGTTTGACAGGCTGATACCTAGATCCGGAGTAACGATGTGCAAGCTAACAGAGAACAGAACAACCACAAAATACTTTTTATACACACTCACTTGTATATCCCAAGCTTTGACACCTAATCCGGGCAAATCGTCGTCAATCATAATACATTTCTGTTGTTTCGTGTAATTGGTCACGCTGCGTACAGCAGAGGCCGTTCGAAGAACTACATCTACAGGCTGGTCATTCGAACTGAACGTGTTCAAGTTGCGGCAAAAATACTGAAGTAAGGAAGATGATAAAGGAAATTGGATTCGCCATAACAATTGTGTAATCTCACAGAATAGATAGAATGGATGTATGACACACTGAGCACCACACGAGCACACCAGTACCGAAAAACGGATAAGGATTGCCTGGTCCGAGATCGAAACTTTCTTTGCTACTTATCCGAGCTGACCTTGGCAGATCGATCAGTAACGCGTCTGCCAGCCAGTCGGGGCATATCACACGTCCTTAAGTTCTATTGATAAAATGTATGCAAGCTAAATGACACTTGTATGCTCAGCATAAATCTTTCAGGTTCTGTCGTAGACAGTGCGCCCATTAGTACAGTCAAAAAAGTCAGAGTAAATATGAGAGAACGGATGGATACTGACCATGTGTGCGCGATGGAAGCTGTTTTCACATCTAATGTTAATTGCAAGTATTGAAGCCACTTCATAACTTTTCGAAAATATAGAACAACCAGTAACAAATTGTTGGTGGCTTCGCTGATATACGTTGAACACCAATTATACATGATGCGCTCAGCATGAGAAATTTGGATTAACGACTAGACAGTACTTTGAGAACAACGAACCTGGCTTAACTATATTCTAACGATATGGATGAGATCTGATATTTCTGTCAAGATTAGACAACACGTCCATGTGACGAAGGCGGTTCATCGTCGTAAAGTCAGATCTATAGTTTTGCCAACTTCAGCAGCGCCTCTGCTGTGTTAAAAGCACCTTTATCAACTGGAACCAGATTGCAAAGATATAAATCTTCCACCTGGAAAAGCTGCCTGAACAAGTCTGACAAGAGTTGTGTAGAGCTAGGATGGCCTCCAACGGTGATAGCTTAACGCACTTTTCTGTCGCCAGCTAACGTACAAGTTGAGCAATGGTATTAATATAGCTTTCAAACTGTTGTAAAATTGGGAACGACAAAGTAGCGAACAAGGCTTGTTTTCCGTGTTGATCATCAGGCTAATTACAACACAATAAATATGAAAACAGTAACTGGGGTGAGCCAGAAAAACGGTCAATAGAGGTTGTGGACGGCGTGTTTGTTATCAATTACGCAATCACTGTTCCAAATCGTGGGCTTGATTGATTGTGGGCCAGGGGAGATTAAGTGTCCGCACGAACTTCTGTGCGCAGAGGTCAGGGTTACGGAATCGGATACTAATGGCCTCGGCAACGGTCAACATTCGAAATCTCACCATTTTTGATCGATTCCTTGGCACTCGGTAGACAATCTGGAAAGCGTCTTTCTTACTGACAGAATGATTAGAGTCAATCAAATGGGCAACAATCGCGCTTGAAATCGTTCTCACCACACCACTATTCAACCACGCAGGATGATGTTCACACACTCTGTCAGACAATCGCCTTGTAGTACGACCAATGTATGATGCTCGACACGAGCAAACAAATGAGTACACACAACAGCTGGTTGTAGAACATGGAAGTTTGTCTTTGAGTTGTGACATGATAACGGGTGTTGAACGGAAACTCACGCACAATTGAGCGGCAAAGTAGGTTGATTCGACTGACTTTTTGAGCTTTCTTGAGATAACTTCGGCCATGGGGTCTCCCTTGTTGTAAAATGGTCAGAAACGAGCTCGCTGCAACGTTAGGCAGCTCTGAAAAAATTACCAATGCAGAGAATAAATAAAGTAAAATAGATGCGTTTCAGAGCCCAGGTCCCAATCACGGGTTTCTAGCTACGTATTCAAATGGGGTTCCGAGGACTGAAGCTGTCTGTCAACGTCATCTGCATATCGAATCCATTCCCTTCGTTACAAACTAACCTCGCATAAGGTCCGGTCACGTCAACTTACATTCTAGCTAATATGAAGTTTTGTTTAACCGAAGACTCACCATCCCTTCAATTACCAAATTCGGAATAAAACAACATTTTGAGTCAAGATTAAGCCAACGATGCCAACGGAATGGTTGTAGTGTTCAGCCTACAATAAAACTGATTGATTCCATCGGACAAGAATGAAGCTCAAAAGAAGTTTCCTTGATAAAACCAAGCGGCAACTTGGCAGTTTTTTCAAATGTTGTGTCCAATTTTGCATCTTCAGTTTGACGTACAGTAAATGGAATTCCAAACTCAAGACTGCTTCAAGGTTAACAAAGGTAAACTATTAACGAAATCAAACTGGAGTGCAAGCAGTTGCCAACCAATACGGAGGCAGCGATCGGTAGGCGTACTGCGAAGGTTGTTCGTAATAACACAAGGATCTGGATGAGGTGGACAGCACTTGTCAACACTCACATTTTCCATTCAACATCGCCACCGATTGTGCCCGACTTCCCTGCACCTTCAGGTGATATGCTCTAAAGCGAGGAGAATAGGTCAACATTCGCGCCATTTCCGTTCGCACCTTTCGTCAAACAGGATAGCACGTTGCCCTGGTGAGCACTCTCTCAAAATTGGACGGTCAGTTAATGCACTTCTGACAATTCTCTGTCGGAAGCAGCGGTTACCAGAATGCTTGCGTTGATGAATCATAATAAGACTCCGGATCCAGATCTCTTGCCACCTTTTCTTTTTAAAGAGAGATCGGCAGCAAAGTTGTCAAAAAATGCCAACAGTTTGGGAAACTAAACAGACACTTTGTAATTTGCGCTTGCCAACAGTCATTCCTGTTTTAAACAAGTTGGTCCGAAGTCTACGTGACAACCACAAAAATGGTCAGTCTTGGGCACATCACGCTCTAGTTACTCACTGGTTTAACAGTGTGTCAGCCAGACAACCTCAAGGAGGCCGTGAAGAACAGACAGGATGCCGATTCAATCGCAAATGCATTGATTACTCTTTTAGCCTGTAACTAGTCGAATGAACCACCAACATATATACTCCTTTCAGATCTGAAGACTGGCTTCAACTGGGTTGTTTATAGCGCCCTCTGAAACAGCCTCCATTCCGGATGAGTCACAGAGAAATATTTGAATCTCCTACAATTGTCTTATGTAGGATAAAAGTTTATAGGTGACTGTCTCCGGTGTCCACTGCCCTCAGTTGTGTTTACCTGAGGTAGCTGACTTCTCCCCGTTCAACTTTGTCATGAGTGACAGTCTAGAAGACGTTACTGAGTAATCGAATGATGTTGGTGTGGAGTTTCTTCTAGGCGACGAGTTGTTTTGTATGGAGTATGTCAATGACATGGTCCAGCTTGGAGTCCCAGTCGAACGCATGCATATAACACTGAATGAAGTGGATGATACGGCTGGTGTGTGCGTAGTGCGCTTCGCATCTTCGAAGTGTAAAGTACAATTCCAAGATGAAAAAGTCCTCTTTTCTACCGTCCTTGGTGTACGCAGTCCGTTTGAGACAGTGAATCAGTCAGTCAAGTTAGGTGGCATTATCACATCAGCTTACACAATAGATGATGAGACATCAGGGAGAACAGAAAATGCATGTCATGTACGCTAACTCTTGGCACCTGTGGCGTCGAAACGAATTTGGTTGTTGTTGAGAAGAAGAGCGCACAACGTATGTGTGCGATGTATTCTGAACCATGATACGGAGAAGTAGCAACTTAGCTATGAAGATGTTAATAGATGTCTCTTATGATCATGGCTGTTCATATCAAACATCCGATATCAAGTGGGATAATCGCGTGAGCAACGCGAATGTCTGCCAGCGCAGACTTCCAAAATCTCTGGATACACCACAGACTAGTCGAATAATAAAAGCGCACAGTCCGCAATGATTGGGTCAGGCGTTTCGAAATTTGATTGGACAAACGTGTTGAACGGGGTTGACAAATAAAGTTTTGAGATACAACCTATCCGCTCAAGAACATGGGACAGACAATCAGCTATCCGTCTTCAGTGGCAGGCAAACCAAGCAGTCACTCCACACAATTAGCGAGTGGAACCGAACCGTCTGCTTTGGGGTAGGAAGTCTGGGGCAGTTGGTCTTGACCGTTATTTTTATATTACTGAGATTGATATTGCTACTTTGTCCTCTTGTAAACGTGTGGCTCTAAAAATCGATTTTTTAAACCCGAGTAGGAAACGGAATAAATCGAATGTTTCACTGATACAGACGTTATGAAAAATACTATGAAACGACTTTCACAAGTTCAATTCTCCATAATCACCGACAATAGGTAAGCAAGTGAAGCGAGATTCCGTTAAATCCGATCATAAAAAAAGGAATTGAATCTATGATGAGAATTCCTCTGCGCTTTAACCGTCTAATCTGCTCAATGAATCTGAAGAATCATTCACTTTAATGAAGAACGTCTGTAACCACAAACTGACACGTGCAGTTGAACCACATGTGCCTAAACAGAACAAAAATACTAACACGCTCACTCTGTTCCCGTTGGGATATCTACTGGAGCCCTTTAGGATTACGTGCGCGAGCTTGGTTTCGAAAGTCATTATTAAGTAATATCGCCTAATTTTAATTGTGTTCGAGGACCATCAGTGCAGACATGTACCTTATTTTATTAACGTCTAACAAATACAATCACGTTGTGCATTTGCCTCTGAACAAGCAACTACTCAATGACTTCAACCATTCGCTCTCAGAGACGACCACATCCACCGACTCCATACAGATCGTCTTTAGAACATGTTGGGAACATGGCCAAAAAACTTGATTACCAATGGGGCATAAAGGTCTGGGACCTAATCAACGTTCATAAGACGGATGACCTCCGGTGAATAAGAAGCAATGTCGCAATGTATTCCAACAACAACAGTCCAACACCTTTCGTCTGATAAATTCAACCGTTAACCCTACAACACAGGTTTGTCAATGTGTATCGCGGAACATCCCCGTGAGGCTACAAAATACACTTACACAATTTCAGTCTCACCTTGACAGGTTCCGCCGGAAATTCGCCCACAAAGGAGGCTTCGTACGGATAATTTACCATGGCAAGTAAGCCCATAAAATCCACCAGATAGTCAATCAACGGTTGCACGGTAACCAAAGATTTGCACAAAACGAACGTGCGATAAAGGAATTGTAATCCGGCCGCTGAGTAAGGAACAAAAAAGAGAAGATAAGGACTACGTCATCAGTATGTGGATTCTACGAGATCGATTTCCGAGGGTGGTAAACTAACATTAAGTTTTGCAAGTCACGCGCTCAACAAATCAGCATTTATGTGTAACTGACGGTGCTCCAAGGAAAACCGAAGAACAAAATTAAGATCCTGAAAGGTAGGTGAGGTGAGGAAACATCCACAACTGCGCGGGGAGGCGACGTTATTAACAACTATCGGGATGGAAATTTCGTTTGATAAACATACTACTCATTTCAAAACTAGTCTCACGGCGAGTTGAGAAAATCCGACTGGCATTGTAATGTAACCACACTTTAGTTTTATGCACTTTCAGTGGATAACCAGAGTGGTGATGAGGATATAATATCCTACATTTCAAGTCAAAAATCGGAACACATGGAGAATCGGTAGGACACATGACGGAAACATGAACAAACCCAACATGCATACACACACAATGATGACACAATTGTTTGCGAAACGGTAGTCGGGTGATAAACAGTTTCCGTGTAGATGAACCACCAATAATGAAGTCCAATTTGATGGCTTTTGGATGCGCAAAAATTACATACAATCCAGCGGAGTCGATAACATAAGATAACATAAAACTTACGGCCCTTTGAAACCTCTTGAATACTGTTCCAAACATTGGCTATATTCTGACGGCATTCCTCACTTCCCGACTTCACGAATGTGTCCGTTGCGATCCGATTGAATTCACCACAAGAAGACATATTTGGAAACATCCAGACAGGTGCAGAAGCGGCGATCGCACTGTGGAATATGAGATTCGTGGGAGAATGTTATCACTTTAAAAGCCAATGTACAAACCGTTTGTAACTAACTAACATCCTAGATTTTACAAGAGCGAACATGAAGCGGATGGTTGGTGAGAGGTTTAAAGGAATCGCAAACCAAAATGGGAAGAGAAGTCTTCCATGAATACCTGGAGATGTAGGAGCGGCTCCTTGAAGCTCAGGCAACGTGTATACAACAGCCGTTAAATTAAAGCTATGAAACGTGACCCATCACGAAAAGGAACACAAATCGTTTCCATGTATTCAACTACCGAGACCTACGTTTAAGCGCACATATGGGGTTGATATAAACCGCACGGACTAAGTTTACGAATCCTTACAGTCTCCGGTCTACATTGGTCTTGAATAACAAGTACCTACGATTTGGAGGCCAAAAGCACACCTTAAACTTAACTGTTAGCGTCAATGGACAAGTGTAGACAAGGTTAGGGAGCGGAACCTTGATAAGACGGAGGTTAAGCCAATTCGTTCGCTCAATCTTCGGGGATGCAAAGACTCAGATGGCTGAGTAATGTTCTGAGGATAATTAATAACCATACGGTGCGCTGACTACTCATGACACTGGAGAAGTGGAAAAATGTGAAAACAGCGCGAAAAAATGAAGGCAGTTACCATGAGATTAACAGATGACACACCAGTACTGCTGTCAGCAATGAAGTAAAAGAAACCAGCACTAGCCAGTTAGACGAACCTACTTCCGAAGAATACGGAGACGACTCAAGGATCAATCCATCTTTATCATGAGGGACATTCATCAAGGTTTCTGCTTACTTGTCTAGTAAAGCACATCTTTATATTACACACAGAATCAGTCCGATGTTCCTGCGCATTTCAAAAAGGCCTCTGGTGTTCTTTCTCAAAACAATAACAGCACTCAGCAAAAATCCATTTGGTTAGCCCAACAGAAAAACCCGAGTTACCACAGAAATGACTGTCATTTTAGTGAGCGAGAGTTCCGAATGGTGACTTATATGATCAGTACTGGAGATTCAACAATAAGTCTCTGCACAGGCTTGGGTAAACGTGCCAAGCCGGTTGCAAACCACTCAGTATAGATATTTGGACAACGGGGTTATGCAATTACTTGAAAGTGATGGGACTGTAGTCGCTCGATTCTGGGTACCTTCGAGTGCGTGATAAAATAAACAGAAGCCCAAATAAACAGTGGACTTTGCTCAAGAACACTGAATATTCCATCCTGCGGAGTTAATCACCAAACAAGACCAATCAACATCATCATCACAACAGCCGTGAGCCTGACCAAAAGGTACTGTGGCGCGGACCGCCGCTCACCTCAGCAGTAATGTGAAATACCCTAAAAAAATGTAATTAAGAAGGTTGAAAATTAATAAAAGAAGACTAAGCGGAAGAACTAGAAATGGTATGGATGCAGGTACGCCATTGACTGCGACACGCCATCTCGGATAGCGTCTCTAACCAGCGATTTGTGTGATCATGTTGTTGCTTGACCACCACGTGGTTTCACCCAACTGTTGGTGGTCTCAGTATATAATGTCCGGTACGGTAAACGCTCAGCTGGCATGCGGAGTACGTGACCCAACCATCGCAGGCTGTGCAACGTGAGTAGTTGACAATCGATCGCGCATCCCGAGCGTTCCGGAATACGCGCCGGCGAACTGCCACATTCACACACGATCAGTTCATTTAATGTGGGCTAATTGACAGAGACAGCGATGACCAAACACGGCAAGCCTGTTGATATATTCTCCTTTGCAAAAGCCAGGTTTCCGAACCTAAGCAAAACAGAACGCACACAAGCATTATATACTCTTCCTTTCAGCGACAATCGAACGTCTTTCCGACGCCACAGATGACGCAGGTTGGCAAAGGCAACTCGTGCCTTTGCTATCCTCGCTGATATCTCATCAGCAATATTACAAGCTACGAGATAAGTGCCACTCAAGTAGGTGAAACTGTCCACAGTCTCAAGCGGATTACCTGCAATAAAAAGTAGGAGTGGAAATGCCCCAGTCTTGAAGTAACACTTTGCACTTTGAAGGTGCGAAGCGCATTCCATACAAACCAGCCCGGTCACTCACCTTGTTCAGCATGGTCTGCATGCTTAATCCCAGACAGTCAATTGTGTTGGATAGGGAAATAAGTATTGCCGGACTAGCACGGAATTGTTCTAGACGTTAACAGTCGTCTGAAAAGTACATGAAAAATTGGCACAATTGAGCCCCGCCAAAATATTTTTGTTAATTTTATTGAGCTACTCATAAGTAGTATATATCGATGTAATCAAAAGACGTGAGCTGTGCGCAGTGGTCCGCCTCCCAGTTTATTATGCGTTCGTCACTTCCTTTCGTCACTTTCTTTGTCAGCGACTCCAGGTTCAGTGATTTGAACAAAGATGACTTTAAGTTTACTTGGTCAGAGTTTGCATTGGCTTTCTCTAGGCACGTTCACTTTGCTTACGCCAGCATTCGTCAAAGTCTACATAATCTTTCGTCTCTACTGCCAAGTTTAACTGGCATTTCGATATGTAGGCCTATTATGACAGCTTCCAGGATCAGATGCGCGGCAGATGCGCTTAATGGGCCAAACATATACATTAAATATCTTATTTCTTTAGGAACATGTTTGCACGGTAGGTAGGAGGCCCCAATATGGAAACGGAAACATTCTTCTGCCACTTTCGCCATAGCTGTGCCCGAGGTCAATGAGGACCCGAAAGTCATGAAAAGCTCTTTTACATGAGCCAGTTGGCAGCAGCTCATGCGAACCCTATCTTAATCCAGCCGAGGAATGTATCAAACACACAGAGTGTTGCATCAGAAGTGAGAATGTCAGTTCCCGAATGTGGACTTGTTCAAGAGGATATACGAATCCACAGCCACTCTTGTGTGCTTTGCGCACAGCCTTGGGAGATACACACTGGCCAAGTGAGCATACTGAAGAGACTTGTTTCTCCGAGGACACGTTGGATGACATAGACAGTATGCTGAGGACGTTGGATGCACATATTCTAATCTTAGCCGTCGACTTCCCGGTGAGAAAATTTGTCCGATAAGGCGTAAGAAGGTAGTGGTGAACAAATAAGATCAACTTCTTCCAGAAAAATAATCACACTGGGTGTGTGCATATAACTGTTAGAATGACAACGAGGGATAACGGAAAATCCTAATGTAGTAAATGAACTATCACAGTTTCATCCATTTCCACTACTAGTTCCTTGCTTCTTAGAAATGTGCGCGGCTGTACAAATTACGTGAAGTAAACGTCCCAGCCACATTGCAGAAACGACTGTTTTCATTGTAACTGGCGTACCAATTATGAAGTACAGCATTATATAGTTTAACGTTAGTATCGATTATCCAAGCATGTTCCAGTGCTAATGGGACCCCGTTTTATATGATATAATACGGCCCTGCTGGCACTAATGTTATATTCCTGCACGTATTCCTGGCATCTTGAAGTGGTTACAGGCATAAAGTTATACACATAAAAGACCTGTAAAAATGACCAATCTTGTGAACAAAATTTTTTTATGGGAGGTCTTTGAGGAAACTACTGTCAGTGGCCGCTAAATGGGAACTTTTTCGGATGGGACATTATGTGCCATCGTGAACAAAATACATTGATTGATCAACTCACATTTTCACATTACTACTCCGAACAACAGGAGGAATCTTGTCTGCGGTTTGACAAGTAGAACACAAAATGAAAGTACATCGAGCGCATTACAAAATGAATCGAAGCGTATCCTGAAGGCGCAATCGAAAACTAAACACCTCATCGCCCAAACGGTAGAAGAAAATACTAACTTCAGCCGCCCAGCATGTAAGAGCCAAGGAACTATAAAACTTCCAATACACTGTTGAGTTCAGCAGCAGCCGAAACATGGCAAAAAAAAACGCATTTTCTTGTTCACTTTCCAGCCAAGCACAACACAATGGACACAGAAATGGTTGTCAAACGAGGATTGAGTGGTCTTCAACAGAGTATGAGTCAAGGTTTAGTTGGGGATTCAGATACGTAAATGCGACGATGCCACGTCACATGTTTCCACAAACGTAGGTCATTTCCCGAGTGCATTAACAAAAAACATCCGAATGCACAGATGATACAGCGAAAACGGGATTGTGCAACATACTTGGAAGCTAAAGGGAAGTTAATAGCAACTGCTTAATACATTTCGAAAGACACATCCTGCCTGTCTGATACTTGCAACACGCCATGAAGATTATTCAGCAGGGTGCTGTATTGACCTTTTCACCTGTTGTTGCCAGGCTGGTTATGTTGGAAGAAACACAAAGCGTCTATCACAAGTGGCTTCTGAACATTCGCAGAAATGCTGCAACAATGATCCTACAAGACGATTTCAAACCAAATCGGTTCAGTATCATAGATACTAAACTAACAGGCATACAGAATGAACTACAAGCTTAGCTCACAGGAGTCAGAATGAGATTACAATCAAATAATTATTAGATTCTACGGTTTTTGCCCTGTGTATTCAAAAACCGTTTTTACAATCCCTTCAAGTACTTTGGCTGATTATAACAAAACCAATAAAAGTCAGTGCAAACGAGCCAACTGACAAGCATGTCTATCACACCTCCCAACATCAATACCCAAACCCCTTCAGTAAGCTTTAGTCGGTTCCATTGCCCAGAATTACTCTATCCTACACTATCCGCCAAAACATGTGCCCAGAAAAAACAACCTAATTCGAGTATTCAGAAAAGCATCTATTACGTTTTCAGTCTGCGGTTGATCAGTATATCGTTGGACGGTCTTTTGATATCAGTCATTTGAACGGATCTTGTGAAAGAAGGTTTGGTTCGTTGGTCATAGCTACCATTAGCTCAGTGGACATGTAATACTACATGTTTTTCTGTAATAATCTAACATATTTAACCCTTTTTTTAGGATCCTAATTATCATTCGCATCTCGTGATAGCACATTAGCCAACAGCAGTTCTCTACTAGCCAGACGTTATCCTTCCTATGGTCCACGGCTATCCAACAGGTGAAGATCCTGTTATTCTGACACACATAACCAGTCGCTCAAGCGGCATTAACACTCATATAACTACTACCATCACTGTCGTTTGCCGAGGGTGATAGTTGATACCAATAATTTTGTATCCAATAGGATGCCGTCAGCACATCGTGCTCGGCGTACGCGACTCAGCCAAACTGCCAGCGACGCGGCGCATATACGCACCCATCCTTTGTGAACCTACCGAACAACTGTTATTTAACAATGGAGAAACGACCAGAAACTTTGGTCATAAACGGAAAAAACATGGTCAGAGGCTACAAACCGATCAAGAGGCAAACGTAGGATTGAAAAATCTGTAGTCAATGCCAACAGAACCCTATCCACTCACCCACTAAATGCGCAGGTGAATTTGACCGTACACAAACAGATAACTGTTGCGTAAGTATAAATGAGCCACCCAAGTGTTGCATCTATGTGTAAATGTATGTGCCTGATCACGTAGTGACCAAGAGCAAAATAAAGCAGAGCCAGTGGGTGCTGGGTTGGTGGCAGTGTGACTAGATGGAATGGGATAACGTATCCGTGTTTAAGTTTGACACCGATCCGAATCGGTATCGAACTAGTTAGTTCACTTTCCGCCCCGGGGGAAGGCAAAAATGCTTGATCCAGTTGAGATCTGACGACCACATTGTCAAGAACATACACGTGTTACACAGAGTGTATGAAATTCGAGAACTACCCAGGTCCAGTAAGCGAGTGTGAAGCGGTTTTGGAGAACGGATCAACTCAATTCAAGAAGCATTGACAGAAGAACGCGTCAGGCAAGACTGTAGGTATGTCTGATCATTAACATTGTGCTCAAAAGCGACTAGTTCGTGTCAACCATTTCAAGAGATTATAGTTTGGTACTGATCCACGTTAGCTTTGGGCTGCGACCACTGCGAATTCGTTTCTGACTGGTGTACGCAACACATTTCCTGCGATCATGCTCTGGTGATCAAAATATCATTTTATTGGTCCACATAACTCCTCCCTTTCCGGGCACCTTGTCAAGCACATCTCTTCACTGCACACTTTAAACGGACGTTTGGGGACATCGAGATAACAGCGCAACATAAATTAACCACGTACTTTCAATTTCGCGAGAACGTCCTACTACACTGGTTGAACTAACCCGATGGTGATGGAGTACTCTCAACAACAGTTTGTCTCTTCCAAAGATTTCCGTTGTAAGATCTTTCAACCTACCGCAGCCTTACATGGTTGTTAGACTTTTTACGCCTTTCAATCTTGAAGTGCGTTACTGATCAAAAACCTCATAGATAGACTTTCCTATTCCCTATAGCCAGATAACAAGTCAAATTAGCTTCTTATTGCCATGTTGAGTCAGTAACATACTTTATGCACCCCGAGGTGAACTTTTAGTACCGGTTGCTAAACGGTGGAGGTTGTAATACCAAATGACACCGTGTTTACAAAATGGACTAGATGAACGACCCGGAAATGTCGACAGTGCCCTTGAACTACTTACGCGCGCGGGAAAAGTTGACGGTGTTCGCAAGTGAGGCTGAAGGCAACCTAATAACAAAGTAGTCCAAAGTCAAGACCCGCCAACCCAATCGTTCGACGGATCAGTGAATGATATTCCACGGCAAAACAAAACGGTTAACTGGGGCACATTTTTCGGCTAACCACTGATTTTCAAATATGCTATTTACACAAACCTTACATAGCTGTTAACGTGAATGATAACAATGGGGAAAAGGAATAATCCACGAAGTTTATTTCCTATACAACCGAAGAAAAATCGACGAGATCGCCGTGATCCACGAATCCATCAGCACAGAAGTTACTTATAACCATAAAGTGAATAACGCCAATATGACACGTAAGTAGTAGTGTACCGATTATATGTAAATAAAAAGTAGACAACAAAACGTTAGAACCTATCAAAATCTGGACAGCACTGAAAAAATGATCTCGACTGTTTCAAATTACCAATCGAAATGGTGGGAGCTGGCGTGATATGACGAACGGGCAGGTTGGTATGAGAATAATCCTTGACTTGTAGTTCGTCTGCTGGTCGAAGCCGTACAAGTCTTGAAGTCGAAAATCCTCACCGTAGGAACATGTACTGTTTAGCTTGTGTAAAGGATTCAAAATAGAATGTGTTGTTTAGCGTGCTGCATAGCACAGAATAATCCTTTTACTACGTCGCACGGAACTGTGTGACAAAACCTGAGTAGTTGTTGTGGCAGTGTTCGTGGCCATGAGCCATGCCAAACAATGAACTAGGTAATGTATGTTGGCACCGGCACTAACGTTGCTGACAGAGTTGGAAGCGCTTACCACGTTGGGCGTTCCATGTCAGGTGCTGTGTCTGGCCATGATTGGAGAAACAGTCGCTTTTGTAGTTCATGTTATCCCTCGAAATGTAGGACAAAAGGTTATCGGCGTCGGAACAGGTTGCATATTGGATACAACGCGCCAGAATGATAAATAGCCGAATGCGTATATGCAGGTTAGATCAATCGAAAAGCAACTTGTCCGTTTCAGACGAGGTCATTCGAAACCACACAAACTTATTGATCGTTGTCTACCACGAAACACAATATACTTTGAGATGAAAGTGCAACATATTCAGAAACGTCAAAAATGACAATACCAAGACATCTCTACATAACAACCATGTATTCTACTCACCCTGCAACCAGGTTAGGATATTTGTTACGAAACCACGCCGCAAGAATACCCCCATAGGATCCACCCAGAGCGATGACCGGAGCATTCGTGAAATTCTCATTAGTCAATCGCAGGTATTCAATCAACGAAACGAAATCGGCAAGTGCCTGTTCGGCAGTCATATAGCCAAAGTGTTCTACATCCTGCAGACGGAAAACAGAGTGTGCATCCAAAAAAGGCTCGCTTTTAGGGTAATACAGAAGTAACTAAATGTCATTTAAATAATCATCGTTGGTATACTTGTTCGTATGGTAAGAAACCGCTGGAAAAGAGAGGTAATATGATACAAAACCATTCTAACTGACGAATCGAGAAACGACCTTAGCAAATGAGAGAACTGTTCGTAAGTCATAAACCAACTGAGAAGGGTCTAAGTCTCGACGATTGCTGGAAAACAATGCGACGAATATTGCTCGCGTATCCACAGATGTTTGCATCCAGTGACGATAAAACAGAACATAAGACTCCAGACTTTAACGAACCGACTTGGTCCAAATGTGTCCGGATTGAGATGATGGAAACTGTTGACAGTGAATTCGAAATAGGCGAGGAATTGGTGTTCACTATTCACTAAACAGCCATAGCTAATAACACTAACTCCTAACCAGCTGCGTGAATTTCCTTCACGTGTGTTGATGAGCTGTTGACAAATAACTGTTCGATCTTTCAAACCATCACTAAAAGCAGAGCATCACTGCATGATATTGACGAGTAACTATCATACAACTATAGGAAAATGAACCTAGTTGAGAAATAAGACGAAGTGTGTGAATGCAGCTTGATGCATAAAACCTTCAAGTCTAAATCCAAACATTCAACTGCAAGGTTAACGTGGATGTTTGACAGTTACAAAGCCATAGGAGGAACATGAGGACCGTAATTAAGCAGTAAGACAGAGAGAAAGGAAAAAATCTAATCACTAGTAAGAACTTGTGTTTGAATCCAAACACTTAACAGCAATATGCCTATTGCCCGTTGCAAAAAAAGAACGACTCACTAACAGGTGAGTATCAGAAAGTAACCGTAACACAGTCAGCTTTATTGTAACCTTTACCATCCTGATTCACTGTCCACACCTCACGGACAACTGAGCCAAGAACCTAACAGATATGCAATCGAAACGTGTTAGCTACCATCTCTTCTAATGTCTCGCTTGCAGACCGCGTGAATCAAGGGACTTTCTACATAAAAATACGAACACGGCTCATAGTAGCAAATCAAAAGTCTTCAGTTCTTCAGGCAAGCTATCGATTGTCTGTGCCACATCATATCCGCGGTCGGTTGTGGCACCAACAAACAGCGTAGTAGACAAATAATTGGTAACTACAGCATACATGGCCCAAACATAGGTGCATGTATCCTTAAAGAGGAACGAAACGTGCTTGCTTGATCTCAACCGTCAAATTACTCCTTTCAAAATCATCCTGCTTTGCCATCACACACTTCCCATAATTCGACAGGTTACACTGTCAGCGATTAGAAAAATTTTGACTTCAAAACCACTGCAGAGATATATTAAGTCAGAAATAGACTGAATGAACTATCACGGTTCGCATCCACGACAACTTACCCGATAAACTGAATCAGCATCACTAAGTCATTTGGGGCTAGAAAGCGACGACCAACAGATCCTGACGAAGCCAGTTCAAACACAAGCACGACCGTATCGACGACCAAGCAAAATAAAAACATACACACAAAAATCATGTTCGACATTTTATGTCACGCCACTGTGTGTTGACTAGAAATGTGCACTGTGAGCTGAGTTGATCCAAGCGTAGAAAACATGACTGGTATGCACACACTTTGCTGTAAAAAGTAAGTCAGAGAACATCGAGGTTTTGCACACTAGCGCTGTTTTCGCGTTTTTTCACGCTTCAGATATCATTAGGTGTGGGCGAAAATGAACCGGCTTGGGGCTTAAAGTATTACAATATGAACAAAGTCGAATTGTGCAATCATTCGACGACCATCGGTTACACCAAAGTGTAGAGGGCAAGGTCATCTGCGAAAGTCCAATTGCAGGCTCAGTAAAGAATTCGAACAAAGTTCATAAAACTGACGTCAAGTCAAGAATACCACCACAAGAGTGTTATTTCAACAAACATGGAAACAGGTTGGACGTTAACAATGGAAACAAACCAATTCATGAATCAAACAATCGTGGACGGTATACTAAAGATCGATTAACAGAATCCATAGGTGTCTACCAGAAAGCCAGAACTACATTAAGAACTACAATCGGACACCTAAGAATTTCCTCCAGAAACACATGTCACACACTGATTAGTCAATAACTGTTGCAAGATTGACATAATTGCCTCCAAAAAAAGAACAAGGCAGTCACTGATGTGTTGACCGTTGAAAAACATATCTGAGCAACGATAGCATAATCAACATAGCACGTTAAACCCATCCATTTAGGAAACACGTCTACGTATCCATTTGTTGTCCACACAACAGTTTTATCACTGATATAGAATAGAACAAAAACACCGACAACAAAAAAAAACAGGCGGACAAAATGTTTCAGTTGTACGGAAGGACTGTTTATGCTGAAGACCTGTACATACTGTACTTTAATGAAAGAACGACATTACGCCGACACGACAGGTGATGTAGGTAACCAAATACCACGCGCACCATGGGTATCCCATAGCTGATCTCGCCAAGAAGACGATCGACGTGACATAATAATCCAGATTAGTACATTTTCAACCGTCATCAATGTTCAGAGCATCCCACATTTCTGCATCCCAAACAGAGACGTTTTTCATCCGCTACATTTGGCAAGAGCCGAAAGTGAACAACCCACGTAACATATGAAACGTCGGTGATTACGCGCCATGAGCTTATCTGGGATCAAACCGGTTGAGTGAAAGACAATATTACCTCCCAAACGGAAACAACTCCCGAGCAACTCAAATGGTTCTTCTAGAGGGCATTTTCATTCGATGGGACTAGACTGATGTGAGCGTGACACAGTGAGAAAGAACCGTCAATGCAGGCGTGTTCCTGGTCAGTAAAGATGTCTCATTAAGACTATTCTTGACAATGCACAATACCGTGGACCCTCTAAAAATACCTGCGCTTTCCAGTGACTATCACCTGCAATTTTTTGAGACAATTATGCAACCGGCGTGCAATGATGATGGGAAACAAAGGGCTCCTACTGAACGATAGAAAATAAACGCCAAACTAACGGGTGTTACATTAGTCAACATCTTCTGGCAAGGGAGAGCGTGTGTACAAGAGAACAGGAATTCCGCAAGACTGCCGAGACCTAGATAAGAAAAAAATTCAGAAACCCGCCTTTACCAGAATAGCGTTACACTCACTGACACTGCAACAAGTCACCGTACTAGTCACAGTACGATGATAAAGTCCCCCACTTTCGTTCATTCAAACAATCCTCCACCATATCGTTGGATGGAAGAAAAGTCTTTTACACGAAGCAATGGTGCGTGCTGTATGAGGGTCAACACACTTGTGGACGTTTTACTCAGACTTAAAATTGTTCCTCAATGAAGAGCATCGAACAAACATTCCAACGATAATCCAACTAACGTTAATGTGACATGGATTCCATTAATCCAGGCACGTAAATAAGTGCCTTCATTGTCATTAGGGTACGTGCACGTACTTAACACGACAGAGGTTACATAAACAGACACCCATCACAGAGTATAAGAACGGTGCAGAGAGATAGGCATTGGATTGGTGCAGGCTGAGATTCGGAACACAAGTGTCGTTGAATCATATTCTTCGATACGTCAAACGGAGTCTTCAATTAAGGGTGTCTATTTTCCTCTGGACTCCAATCAGGAGGCCGAGAAAGTCTAACTGAAGTAAGCCTCAATGTCAGTACCTTAATACACCCAAACCCTAATCATACGTTGTCCGACGGCGTGGCAAGTGATGATTTGGCATTCTTGATACGTGTAAAATCTAATGAAGCTTGTGAGATGAGATCAGTAGGCTCAGGGATCGACACAGTCCGTCCGTTCCGCACAGACCGTACGAAATGAGTGCATACTGAAAATGATTTGTGGCCGGTGGATAATGGCAACAGCTAACCGCTATCATCTAACCAACATTATTTTAGTCCAAACTTACCGACTAAGCGAAACTCAGCATCATACGGTTGGCACATACCTGGTTAAAATGGCTATATCCAAAGGATGTACAGACCTCTGGAGATTAGTCAGCATCGAATAAACGCGTTCTTGACAGCATGATCACTACTGTCAATAGAGGTACAAGCCGACGGAAAATATTCCGGTGAGTATGACCCCTGGAGCTGATCCGAAAAAAGCATGTTAAAACAGACGGCACAGAGCCTACTGCTGATAGGAAGTTGATCTATCGATATGGTTGCTACTCTCCTAGAGAAGAGTACACTAGCAACATCAACAGTGACAGACACGAAATCGCCTGGAGTAAATAACCACTATAGAACAAACAAAGGTAACATCAGTCCGATATGCTGAATAGACTACTACACTTTGGTCTCCGAAATGTCACGAAAGTAGACTTCCACAAAACCGAGTATCCATGTGTAAGCAGCCTGGCGGTTTATTGGTTTTAACAAACAAACACATCAGACACTCATATCAACTCGCGTCCTCGGTCTTAGCAACGAACAGCGATAAGCAGAAACCGGGTCACAGAGAATGGGCCTCATCAGAAAAATGTACCTAATACTAACCATATCCGTTCTGAAAAATGGAGAACTGCCAACAGTGGGGTTTAACAGAGTTCAAGATGTAAAAAAGTCGGAGAAGAGGCAGTCGATGTACCTTTTAATCACTTCACTCAGCTGAACGCGGCAGACAAAGCGAGCTGATTCCATTCCAAGAAGATCGATACAATATAGTGCCAGAAGTATTTAGGAATGTTATCACTGTATGCATGTATGTATGTTGTATGTCCTGAGCTTTCCTTGGTGTGGTGGTCAGATTTGTGTGCTGTTTTGATCGGCAGGCTATGCTGACTGGACATCGGTCCTTGCAAGTTCACTCATGTCAGATTGGTCAAAGGGGAGCAGCCAGACAAAAAAACAGATGCGCTCGTTGCCGATCGTGCCAGTGTGTTGTGTTTTGGTTCTGCTTAATGTTTGTTCTTGCTTGGTCTGGCTTTGTGTTTGTGACCTGTTTGTTTCTACATTAGTATGTCCACAATAATGTATTGTTTCGTATGTTCAATGTACGTCTTATGTGAGCGTGTTGCTTTTATGGATGTGTAGCTCTCCAGTCTGTGCGTAGCTATTGCAATTCAGTTGTTGCTGGTCGATGTTGTTGGGTTTGCATATGTGTCACTCTCTGCCCTTGCGGCAAAGGCTTTTGAGCCGGAGGCTTTGGTTGAAGGTCCTAATTGCTTTTCTAAGTCTGGGAGTCCTGACAGCATCCAAAGCCCATATAACCTATGCGAGTACAAAGTAAAGCAGATACCATACGGCCGTCGTGCAGGATCACCCGGGTAGCCCTATCTGCTGTTTGCTGCCGGGTAGACAGGCGACAAATATGTTACTGCCAAATCCCCCACCTTGCTCTACTCTAATGACCCCACCAGCACGAATCCTAGAGCAGACAATGATCATTCGAATCTCAGTAACACGTATAAATCTCGTCTGAAACACGGCAGACGCAACGCTTTATGTTGGGACATGAAATGGTGCCGCACACTGCCTGAATCGATGCAGCATCTATCATACGTCGGACCGCGAACTCTCGCATCTGGTCGTCATGAAACTGAGAAGTTTATGACATTTGACATAGCAGAGGAGACCAAGGCTTGCAGCTAATGGTAGCCTCTGAGAGGCAGGTATCTGAGTACACCCCACGAATAAGTTATCGCCCGGCGTAAACAGTGATCGGGAGCTTGTTTGTTTCACAATCGCTGACCGCATCAATGCTTTGATGATAGGCGAACTGCACAGCATCAGCCCTCGAATCCTGCCTATGCGCCTGCGACTCAGTCAAAGTAAGTGCGCTACATTTGTTAGTGTCTATGGTCCAACTATGTGTCACAATGATGATATAAAGAACCAGTTTCTATGATCACTATCTGCTACGGTAAATGACCGACGTTTACTTGAGTGATTTGAACTTGCTCATCGCAACTGTAGCCTGGCCAGGAGACCTCGGACCACATGGTATTGGTTCAGTCAATGAGAACGGTGATCGTCTGCTCCACCTGTGTGCTACTCACGAGCTGGCTATCACGAACACCCGATTCCAGCTGGATGCGAGCGACATCACGACGTGGACTCACCACGAAATGGTCATCATCATTTGCTTGATTACATGGTTGTACGACAGTGACATTCGTGATATGCGTATCACGCGGGTGATGCGCCGAGCTGAATGTATCACCGATCATAGATTGGTCAGGACCAAATTGTTTATTCATGCCTGTTTATTGCAGATCGTCCAAACGACGGCAGAAGTAGGGTGTCAAACCACCGGAGGTCTGCGAGAACAGGGCAGTTGCCGCTCGTCTGAAAGACACTCCTGTATCCACTGCCGCTGACGGTATGTAGCAACAGCTGAAGAAAGAGATCACGCAACAGGCACCGAGATGATCGGCATCGGATGCCAGAAACGTCCGGACTGGTTCGACGACAACAATACGGCTATCGCCACCTTGGTACAAAATGAGAACGCAATCTTTGCTGTCTCCATAAAGGACTCGGACAAGACAGCAGAGCGATATCTAGGAGCACTCGCCGACAACTGGTCGAACGTGTTCGCAGAAGCAAGGACAACTGGTGGAGGAAGCAAGGTGAGCGAATGCAGTGTAATGCCGATTGTCGACAAAATGAACAGTTCTGCGATTCGCAGCGTTGTGGACGGTGCTTGGTAAGTTTGGATGTCCAGGTAAGTTCGTCAATTTGATTCGAATGTTGCATGTGGGTATGAGGGCGAAGGTACAGTCGTGTGGATCGACTTGTGATGATTTTGACATTGTCACTGGCGTGAAGCAGGGTTGTGTGCTAGCCCCAGCTCTATTTAGTTTATATTTGACTGCCATGCTAACAGTTGCTTCTTCAGGACTCGACGGAGGACGGCGTTGGGGTTGAGTACCGGAAAGAGAGGGGCGCCTGCTGAATATCTGACATTTTGGCGCACCAACCCAGGTTACATACCTCAACGATGCGCATGCTTCTATTCGCAGATGACAGCGCGCTATTCGCACACAGCGAGGACGAACTACAGCGACTGACCACGGCTTTCGCGACCGCGGCATCCAAGTTTGGATTGGATATCAACACAGGTAAGACATTTTTTTCTTCAGCCTTCTCCGGGCGGAGGGGCTGTTTATGCACCTGGGCCTAAAATTCGCATCAATGGAGACGTTGTCGACAGCTGCGCTGATTTTTGCTACTTGGGTAGCAATTTGTCCACCGATCTGTCCGTGGACCGCGAGTTGAGAGCTCGTGTGGCAAAGGCTAGTGCTGCGTTCGGACGTCTTGAAAGACGTGTTTGGAAGAACCACAGCCTGAAGCCGAGCACTAAGCTCTTTGTCTACCGCTCAATGGTGCTGTCTATACTGCTGTACGGCAGTGAAACATGGACATTGTATCAGCGGAACGTGCGCTATCTGAGCCGCTTTCATTTGCAATGTCTAAGACGCATCTTGGGTATTCGGTGGTCGGACATGGTTCCGAACACTGAGGTACTGCGGTGAGCGGACATGGACAAGATAGGAGTCATGCTGATGTTCAGTCAGCTTCGTTAGCTAGGTCACGTCCATCGGATGGACGATGACCGTATCCCAAAACACCTGCTGTAAGTGCAACTGAAAGAAGATAAGCGAAATCCTGGTGGTTGAGAAGAAGAGCGAATGCGTTGCCAAATGACGGT
>LOND01002661.1:62151-73001 GCA_014220965.1 Paragonimus kellicotti | reverse complement strand
TGTCCGTAGTAAGACTCCACGTCATTTATCAGTTAGCTATATGTGCATAATCAAATTTACGGTCATTGTAGACAATGTCAAATCGATAGGTTACTCAACAGTGTTTTGTGTGCCTAACCGTTTTAAAATAACCCATGTTCGACTTACTCTGTACGTGGCACTGGTTATTACTGCCACTGATGAAAATTACCTATTGAGAAGTGACCGGCGACTTGATTGTTATAACAGGGAATTCAGAAACTTTTTTTCCGTATTGTTTATCCCGGGCACAATTCGTTGCGTCTCATTCGCCACACTCTGCAGTCTGCGAGTCTATACAGCAAAGTGCAATGGGCGCTGTAAAGCCAAACGACAAAATTAACAACGACACACACGTACACACACACATCAATGCGTATCAGTTACCAGGGCAATCTGATACGGCTGAACAAGTCTATCTGTACACAGAGAGGTAGTTTCCATCTAATTGCTACCGCCTGCACAAACTGGAGAAGCTTCCAAGTTTGTTGCATTATGTTTCCAAAGGGCTTCCTTCACGTTAAATGAAGATCGATATGTCAACAAGTTTCGGACGACTGATTTCACCGGCTCTTTGTGACTTGTCACGTTCTGGCCGGAGAGAGACATGGTGGTGTCCATGAAATGTGTTCGTTGACCCGATTGCGTCACTCCGTTCTACATATGTAAGTGGCCCGATACTCACTCGAAACTCCATAGGTGATGTTAAATTTGGGCGTTAAACAGTGGCGGTGTTTTCGGCGGTGATGTTGGGATTCGGATGGTGTTGAATAGCATAGGCCATCGGGCTGCGCAGAGTGTGTGCCCCATAGCCTCCGTGAGATGGATTTTCAACGGAATAGTAAAATGACTGTAAAACATGGTCACTGCGAAGGTTGGAGACATAACATGTATGGGATTTTTACTGTCGGTGTTTGTGTTCAGTCGCATGCGTCGGATAACTTCAGTGGATAAGCAACCAAGATTTACCCACACAAACCGTGGCGGCGCATAGATCTAGATACTTAACCATATATTGAGAACACCAACTCAGCAGTTAATAAGATGTGTACCCTTCTACGGAGTCCCCAGCTTATTGGCATGAGGCAAGAGGGGGCTGGTTTAATAAAGAAAATTGGAAGCAACCATCAGCATGTTTGAAAGGGTAGATTGTGTTCTTTTCTCAGGTTGGTGCCCTCGAAACTCACCCTACCTCCAGCTGGAACAAGCAACGGAAATGGAGACAAATTGGGTTTATTAACGTAGGTACCATCAGCTGACTAAGTTGTCTATGATTTAATGACAATTAATAAACCGGGAACAAAGAGAACCGCAAGGAAGCTGCTGTCGTGCGCATGCAATTATACTTTTAATTTCCACTCGGTTGTTCATGTGTAAACGTTTAATCAACTTCACGTTGACGAAGAGGTGATCACTGTAGATAAAAAGAGTCTACATAGAGCTATCTTTTAAGGGTGATTGCATCATGCCTCGAAGAACACAACAATTGAGAAGTTCAATTAACTGGACATTCAGTATAGCTGTATCCCGTGTATTCGCTGGAACACAGAGGCTCCCAGTGCCCCCAGTCAAAAGAGACAAGTCTTACGGAGCCACTTCACATTGTGTTTACCAATTACAGGTAACTGCGGAGAAGGTTGCATAGGCAGAACCGAAAGATGCTTGATGTCCATAGTATGGCAACATTTGTCTAAGTGGGTACAAAACTCCCTGTTACCGGATAACAGCAATGTCACCGAAACACGTGAACAGTCAATTTCATCAGTAGCTAGGCCCGCCTTGACCACTGGTCACGCTATTGTTACAGCTTGTGCATTCAAAGTCCCGTTACGCTCATTCCAATTCAAGATTCTTGAGGTTTGCTGAAGCAGTCGCAATCAACCGACTCAAACCAGCTCTCTGTGTTCAGAAACAACTGTTCGTGAATTTGACCCTTCCCTGGACTTAGTGACCTATTTTAACCGGCTGACTGACCACTCACCCTCTTACTCGTTCGCTATAAAAACCGATTCATTTTACTGTAAGTTTTGTACTGACGAGTTAATACGAAATGCTTGTGTCCACTTTTTTAGAGTTGTAACCGTTTTGTTCTACCTTGAAGCTGATCATTTTGGTTTATATATTTATTGAAATTTCAGGAAATAATTCTTATACGTTCTCCTTGTTTTATTTGTAAACCAGGGAATGTTTTTTCTGTCGTGATCGTGTGACAGTTAAGCACTATTGTCAACCACTGATGTGTTGTTATCCGTAACGAATGGTGAGAACGCTAGCATTGTTACGTGGGGCTAACAGTCGGGCATCAACTTCTCCGTCCTTTACACAGTTGTGCACACAAACTAACATTCGAAATGATGAACGAGCGGGTGTATATAGGTTAAGTATTCCAGTTTGTCTGATTGGCAGTCATCATATAGGTCTGTGTGTGACACATGTCTGAATATTTAATTGTTACTACGTGAATGCACGAGACATACAGTCAGGTAAGGGGCGGTGGTGAATTGAGACTAATCGGATGGGCAAGTGTTCCGAATTACGTCTTTCGAACATCGAGTGGAGGGAGAGGAATACAATCAGTCAGTACACGTTACATTCATACTGGCCTACTGAACGCATGTTTATTACGGATACCATAGAAGTATGGTGAACATTACAGATGTTAGGCTCCGTGTAGAAGAATAGAAATTCTAACATTTGAACTATTTAGAGCTGAATCTCAAGGGCTGGCTGCCGTTTGCCTCTGGACATGTAGGGGTGGCTTATTAATGTGCATGTTTAACGTCTGGGGATAAACTAAAACGCATTCGTTCACAGTCTGTCAAACTCCATGCATAACAACGTTGGCGTCCTTTAAAGGTATACGAAGACTGATTGTCTCACATAACGAAACTACGTACAAGGTTTTAGGTTTGACAAAAAGATGCATGCTTGTGATTTTTGTTGTCTCTCAGCATTAAGTTAAAGTAAAGTATTTATACTTTCTAGTTTAAAGATGAACATAAACTCTTAGTCTGGTTCTGACCTTGGGTCAACGCCGCAAACTGATTTGCAAGGAATTACTGATGATAATTACGGCTTGTGTGACAAATTTGAACCAATTACACCCCGACTACTTTACCTTGTAAGCTTGCCACATTTGTTCGACGAAGACTTTCGAAGAAGGCTGGAACAAAATTTCTACCAATACTTTGCCGGTTTATTTTTGCCACTGAAGCGCAATTCAGAGTATAATCATCACTAGTCATATTGATGTGCCATGTTCTACAACCGTTTTCGGTTTTGAAAAGCTTTATAATTATGCAAAACGTTCCCGTCCTTCAACCCTTAACACGCTCTATTTGAAAAAAAAAAAAGGTTTTCAGGCAAATGAAGACTGTTTGGTCAAGCATTCTAATATGTTTCACTTAGTTCGTCATATTCCGTCTGTTTAAACGAGAAACTAGACTGTTGGCCTCACCGACCGGCTTTATTCACCATAAACATTGACCGCATAATTTATGCTTGAAACCAAGCTCCCAGTTTTAAAAACTACTCTTCAGTAAAGGGGAATATTTTAACATTCCGAAATTGCAGCTAAACTTACGAGAAGTGAATGAACTACTCCACTCAGTGTATCGAAGCCCCAAGGCAAAATGGCATCGTAGATGCGTCATGTTAATCATCTGCTGAATAACAGTATAGATGGTTGTTGCAGTTGTTTTCCATATTTTTGAGCATAGTCTGTTTTCTAAAAATGCTCATAAAACGAAATTCGGCCTACTATTCCTTTTTGGGGCATTTATATTGTATTTGGTTGTTTGTTGTAAATATGAATTGCTGTCGACTTTGTAATATGCCAGGTGGAGTGAGGTCCGGTTCCAACATTCGTATGAAGAAAAAAAGACAACTGTGGTCGGTTTTGGCCATTGTGGATTTACCTGTTCAGTAAGCTGGGGTTACCAAGGTAACTACGACTTAAGTGTTTAGGCAACGGAACCAGAACCATATAACGGTTCTTAATTTCTAATCGCAATTTTAAGCCTAACATTGTTCACGTTGAACAGAAAAGAAACTACCAGTGAAACGGACCAGTAGTTGACATCAACTGTTAATAGAATAAATCCGGTTCTAACTCAGCTACAGGTGAACAGTGCTACGCTGTTCTTGCCGGACAACATGAGGCATAGTTTCACGTCACTAACAGGAAGAAAATGGTTTACGGCTCACTACTAAATTGGGCAACTAGTTCAGACACTACTGACCAATCTGGTTCCGATGTGCGTGCGCGTGGCTTGCAGTCACGTGAGCTTCACGAGGATATATCGCTTTTTTGTAGATGCAAAACTTGGCACCGATTACCTGTAATCGATTTTGGCCAATTACACAATCAGGATTCAATGTAATTCGATAGAATTATATTTTCTATCGAGTGTGGGCAGTTTGTCGAATCTCATTTGATTCAGTCAGATCTGTCAGGTTTTTCAGATTACTGTGAACTTTTCACCGTCTAAAGAGCATAGAAGACAACAAATGATATCTCCCTTTTTATAGCACTCGTAATCTTCTGAAATGGGATGAGTTGTACGTTGCACCACAACACCAATGTTTTCGCAGTTTTGCTAACTTGATTACTTCCAGCTCACAATTGGACCCGATCTATTGAGACCGAAAGATCTTCAGGTTTTAGAATTAACGTAATTATAATGCCTATAACGTCAACCTACATGCTTTGAACAAACATGCAAAATATGCGTACCTCCGCCTATCACAGTTCTTCATCTGTCAACTCTTTTTCTGTGATGCTAGAAATGGTGTCTGTGTGTCGTTAAGGTCAACGCACGAGTGCATTAATTTTTGTTTTGTTCAACTGTTTATAAACCTTCTGTCCGTAGTAAGACTCCACGTCATTTATCAGTTAGCTATATGTGCATAATCAAATTTACGGTCATTGTAGACAATGTCAAATCGATAGGTTACTCAACAGTGTTTTGTGTGCCTAACCGTTTTAAAATAACCCATGTTCGACTTACTCTGTACGTGGCACTGGTTATTACTGCCACTGATGAAAATTACCTATTGAGAAGTGACCGGCGACTCGATTGTTATAACAGGGAATTCAGAAACTTTTTTTCCGTATTGTTTATCCCGGGCACAATTCGTTGCGTCTCATTCGCCACACTCTGCAGTCTGCGAGTCTATACAGCAAAGTGCAATGGGCGCTGTAAAGCCAAACAACAAAATCAACAACCACACACACACACACACACATCCATGCGTATCAGTTACCAGGGCAATCTGGTACTGATGAACAAGTCTTTCTGTACACAGAGAGGTAGTTTCCATCTAATTGCTACCGCCTGCACAAACTGGAGAAGCTTCCAAGTTTGTTGCATTATGTTTCCAAAGGGCTTCCTTCACGTTAAATGAAGATCGATATGTCAACAAGTTTCGGACGACTGATTTCACCGGCTCTTTGTGACTTGTCACGTTCTGGCCGGAGAGAGACATGGTGGTGTCCATGAAATGTGTTCGTTGACCCGATTGCGTCACTCCGTTCTACATATGTAAGTGGCCCGATACTCACTCGAAACTCCATAGGTGATGTTAAATTTGGGCGTTAAACAGTGGCGGTGTTTTCGGCGGTGATGTTGGGATTCGGATGGTGTTGAATAGCATAGGCCATCGGGCTGCGCAGAGTGTGTGCCCCATAGCCTCCGTGAGATGGATTTTCAACGGAATAGTAAAATGACTGTAAAACCATGGTCACTGCGAAGGTTGGAGACAAAACATGTATGGGTTTTTACTGTCGGTGTTTGTGTTCAGTCGCATGCGTCGGATAACTTCAGTGGATAAGCAACCAAGATTTACCCACACAAACCGTGGCGGCGCATAGATCTAGATACTTAACCATATATTGAGAACACCAACTCAGCAGTTAATAAGATGTGTACCCTTCTACGGAGTCCCCAGCTTATTGGCATGAGGCAAGAGGGGGCTGGTTTAATAAAGAAAATTGGAAGCAACCCATCAGCATGTTTGAAAGGGTAGATTGTGTTCTTTTCTCAGGTTGGTGCCCTCGAAACTCACCCTACCTCCAGCTGGAACAAGCAACGGAAATGGAGACAAATTGGGTTTATTAACGTAGGTACCATCAGCTGACTAAGTTGTCTATGATTTAATGACAATTAATAAACCGGGAACAAAGAGAACCGCAAGGAAGCTGCTGTCGTGCGCATGCAATTATACTTTTAATTTCCACTCGGTTGTTCATGTGTAAACGTTTAATCAACTTCACGTTGACGAAGAGGTGATCACTGTAGATAAAAAGAGTCTACATAGAGCTATCTTTTAAGGGTGATTGCATCATGCCTCGAAGAACACGACAATTGAGAAGTTCAATTAACTGGACATTCAGTATAGCTGTATCCCGTGTATTCGCTGGAACACAGAGGCTCCCAGTGCCCCAGTTCAAAGAGAATCAAAGTATTGAGGCCACTTGTCATCATTGGTTTTACCATTACAGGTAACTGCGGAGAAGGTTGCATAGGCAGAACCGAAAGATGCTTGATGTCCATAGTATGGCAACATTTGTCTAAGTGGGTACAAAACTCCCTGTTACCGGATAACAGCAATGTCACCGAAACACGTGAACAGTCAATTTCATCAGTAGCTAGGCCCGCCTTGACCACTGGTCACGCTATTGTTACAGCTTGTGCATTCAAAGTCCCGTTACGCTATTCCAGTTCAAGTTCTTGCTGTTTGCTGAAGCGATCGCAATCAATCTACTCAAACCAATTTTCTGGGTTCAGAAACAAGTGTTCGTGAATCTGACTTTTCTCTGGACTTAGTGTCCTATTTTAACCGGCTGACTGACCACTCACCCTCTTACTCGTTCGCTATAAAAACCGATTCATTTTACTGTAAGTTTTGTACTGACGAGTTAATACGAAATGCTTGTGTCCACTTTTTTAGAGTTGTAACCGTTTTGTTCTACCTTGAAGCTGATCATTTTGGTTTATATATTTATTGAAATTTCAGGAAATAATTCTTATACGTTCTCCTTGTTTTTATTTGTAAACCAGGGAATGTTTTTTCTGTCATGATCGTGTGACAGTTAAGCACTATTGTCAACCACTGATGTGTTGTTATCCGTAACGAATGGTGAGAACGCTAGCATTGTTACGTGGGGCTAACAGTCGGGCATCAACTTCTCCGTCCTTTACACAGTTGTGAACCACAAACCTAACATTCGAAATGATGAAACGAGCCGGGTGTAATATAGGTTAAGGTCATTCCAGTTTGGTCTGATGGCAGTCCATCATATAGGTCTGTGTGTGACACATTGTTGATATTTTTAATTGTTACTACGTGAATGCACGAGACATACAGTCAGGTAAGGGGCGGTGGTGAATTGAGACTAATCGGATGGGCAAGCGTTCCGAATTACGTCTTTCGAACATCGAGTGGAGGGAGAGGAATACAATCAGTCAGTACACGTTACATTTTTCATACTGGCCTACTGAACGCATGTTTATTACGGATACCATAGAAGTATGGTGAACATTACAGATGTTAGGCTCCGTGTAGAAGAATAGAAATTCTAACATTTGAACTATTTAGAGCTGAATCTCAAGGGCTGGCTGCCGTTTGCCTCTGGACATGTAGGGGTGGCTTATTAATGTGCATGTTTAACGTCTGGGGATAAACTAAAACGCATTCGTTCACAGTCTGTCAAACTCCATGCATAACAACGTTGGCGTCCTTTAAGTGTATACGAAGACTGATTGTCTCACATAACGAAATTACGTACAAGGTTTTAAGTTTGACAAAAAGAATGCATGCTTGATTTTTGCGTTGTCTCTCAGCATTAAGTTAAAGTAAAGTATTTATACTTTCTAGTTTAAAGATGAACATAAACTCTTAGTCTGGTTCTGACCTTGGGTCAACGCCGCAAACTGATTTGCAAGGAATTACTGATGATAATTACGGCTTGTGTGACAAATTTGAACCAATTACACCCCGACTACTTTACCTTGTAAGCTTGCCACATTTGTTCGACGAAGACTTTCGAAGAAGGCTGGAACAAAATTTCTACCAATACTTTGCCGGTTTATTTTTGCCACTGAAGCGCAATTCAGAGTATAATCATCACTAGTCTGGTTGAGGTTTGTGCACATTTAGCAGTCACTGTAGGACGCGCAACCATGTGGTCCGTTGATAATTCTTGCTTACGGGCACTAACTGATCTAGTATGTAAGGCAACGTAGTACTGTGAATAACAGACTACTACAAGTATCATTTTTCTTTGTTGGGTAGAAACGAAGTGCGAGAAACGCCGGATCGAAAGATAGTATATATTTTCTAGCGAAAGAGTTGTCACTGTCGACCGCAGCACTGAGAAACGTATTCATCACTCTTTTGATTAATCAGAAGCTTCTGTTTTGTATTACAAGATGCTTTTTTACAATCCATAAATACCACACACAACATTATCGGATTCCGCACCAAACTTCGGCTCAGTAGGTCAAACAATGTTATGGCTAAATGACTGAATGTACAAAGACACCATTTCGGCTTACCAGCGGAATCCACGCTAAGCTGAATTTTGCCACCGCCTACCAACTTAATGTGGCGTTGTTTCACCCCTTCCGTGTTTGTTGTTGCGGTCAGCCTGCATGTGCTTATCAGTCCAAATAGAAAATACTTCGCAAATGTTTGCACACTGTAGTCCAAGTCTAAGTTCACAACATCAGCTCCAATTCTGATCAGCGTTTGGTCAAAACATGACAAATGTTGAATGGGTGGTCCACGTGATTTGGCCGTCGAATAATTGTTTGCGACCAGATTTGCGCTGAACACTCGTCACACACTAGATCTGTAAGTCTACGAACGCACTAACCAAAATCGGCGGTCTGCGTTGTTTGTGGCGAGCAAATATATAAATGTGCATACCAAATGTAGCTTTCTGTTAACTTAAAACTTATGCTAATATTAGCATAAGAAAATTTTTCTTGTAATTTAAATAACTGTGAGAGACGTGTCTATCTGTGATATCAACGTGCATGATGTATCAATACAAATTTCATCGTTGGCTTGGAATACTCATATCGCAGCCCATACGAGCATCACTTTGGCCGACTATCATGCCATCTTCATCGTCCGCGCTACCTTTCTATGAACGATAAAGTCGTACTCTGTCTACGCGGACAGCCCCGTTAAAAGAGTGTGAATCCTGGTCAGTTAGTGGTGCAAATTTCCACAAAGATTTAGCCTTTGACCACCCGTCTGTTCAAGGTAAAAATAGATGGCGATGAAAACATCAAACTGGCAGAAGCGAGGCTCTTCGGCATACCTTTGACAGATAGATTCTGCCAATCAAATAGCATGATGGCTTAATTAAGTTGGAAACGGAGTATGCACGGTCAACTTACTACCATGCATTACTCTGTCTACGAGTGACATCGTAGAATGTGAACACAATATTCACATCCGTCAGTAATGTCAATAGATACTTAATTAATCTGATTCGTAACCAGGTTGTCAGTGTCATCAATTCTCTATTACCCCCATCCGGTGATATTTGGGATTATATAATATATGCCAGTTAAAACATCAGATGTGAAAACCACAAATGTATTTGCTGTCTATGATTATATATATATACATATAAAAAGGGAACCCCAGCACAACATGAGAGGTATACTGTATGAATCTCGCAGAAGTTACAAAATTCGTTCGACAACGAATCCTAGAACACAACACCAGACGAACATCACATTTAGCAGGGGGACACAAATGCTCTGATAGATCGACTGATTAAGTGATGTGGGAGAGAAATGAGTTTACACCCCAGTTATAAAATGTCAACTTTCGAACTTTGGTGAAAACATCCCTGCCATGAAGTAAATACAGCATGTCGACATATATTTTGGAATTTTTAAGAGAAAGGTTGTAGTACATTAACTTGAACTGATAGTGCGGACAAGTTGCCCCATAGCGCTGACAAGGAAAATAGAGTCGTGTTTTTGACGCTTAACCGCGCATCGCTTGTACATCCGATTAAGAGAGTGCGATCAGGAATTAGAGTGGATGCTATATTAAGTGAAAACAAGCGTAAGAAATTGATTGTCTCATGGAGAGCCAGTGATGATGATGATAAGATATGCCCACTAAACTGGCTAAACCCTGGTAAGTTTGGACAAAATTTTCTTTTAGAAATCCACGGTTGAAGATTAAATGAGCAACTCATTTGCCGCTTCGCGTAGATTATTAATATACATAATCTATGCTAACCGTAACGAAATGCACTGTGAGCCGTAACGTTGCAGTGAAGACACGCTTTACCTCTTTAGAAAGTGCCGTTGAGAGCAAGAGCAACATCCTTTAAGCAATCGATTTAACCACCAACATAACTCGAATAAAACAAAGAGAGAAACTCTAATACAGCATTTAGCAGATTAACATTTCACTTACCATTTCTTCATTCATCAAACTGATCAACTCCATATAGCGCTCCACGAGACGAGTTTGTAAAAATGTTCTACGTTTGACCAAATACTCCACTGAACATAGATTATTCTTCGGTGAATTTGGGTCGGAGTCACCGGTTGACTCACTACTAGTCGAGTGCTTCAACGTTAAGGCCAACTCATCCAATGAGTTAGTTGGATTCGGACTGTGTGCTTTCGACATCTGTTTCGATAAACCAGTTATTCTCCGAAGACTGACCAGTTGAGGTAGGGGTTTGAGGGGCTGAGGTTCCCCGAGCGTCGTCTCTTTGCAAGGTGTGCGGCTATTCAAGTGTTCAAGATAGTCGGCCAAAGTGATGCTCGTATGGGCTGCGATATGAGTAT
>LOND01002661.1:43468-61341 GCA_014220965.1 Paragonimus kellicotti | reverse complement strand
TTCCTGTTAGTGACGTGAAACTATGCCTCATGTTGTCCGGCAAGAACAGCGTAGCACTGTTCACCTGTAGCTGAGTTAGAACCGGATTTATTCTATTAACAGTTGATGTCAACTACTGGTCCGTTTCACTGGTAGTTTCTTTTCTGTTCAACGTGAACAATGTTAGGCTTAAAATTGCGATTAGAAATTAAGAACCGTTATATGGTTCTGGTTCCCGTTGCCTAAACACTTAAGTCGTAGTTACCTTGGTAACCCCAGCTTAACTGTTTATGGTGAATAAAGCCGGTCGGTGAGGCCAACAGTCTAGTTTCTCGTTTAAACAGACGGAATATGACGAACTAAGTGAAACATATTAGAATGCTTGACCAAACAGTCTTCATTTGCCTGAAAACCTTTTTTTTTTCAAATAGAGCGTGTTAAGGGTTGAAGGACGGGAACGTTTTGCATAATTATAAAGCTTTTCAAAACCGAAAACGGTTGTAGAACATGGCACATCAATATGCCGTTCACTCCAAAACTAAGCGGGATATACTTCCATATATTCATGTGAGCGATTATACGATTCGTCAGCTGTGCCTACATCTGGGCGGTCGGATACCGATCGCCTCAGCTGGGTCCATAATTGGACATCTCACAGTACTCGCGTGATCACCTTTAAATCGGTAAACCTAATAGTGTGAAGTAGTTGAACACACTGCGTGAGTCAAATCAACAAGGTGGGCTTTACCAAGGAGGCTCTACCGATGATCCGAGCTGAGTTATATTCACGCGTACGTTCAGGGAGATGTAACTTTGGTTCCGCACGAACGGGGGGTGGGGGGGAATGAGTAGACCTAGAAAGCAGCCATAGAAATAAACTGTCGTTAGGCTCAGTGGTGAAATAGAGTTGCAGTTTGACGACTTAGAAGTTTTAGCTGATAACGTTCACGAAGTTTCCAGAAATGGTTTAAGCAACCGTAACACTTTTTGATCGTAGTGAAAAATGTATGGTTTTCTTTCCCATTACAGGTATTATTCGTTTCCTCAGTACACCGCACGAACTTGTCTAGAAACCGCTTCGGATAACCGTTTTACAAAAGAAAGTGAGCAAGAATGACAATTCACGTGCATTCGTATCGTGCGTATACATTCTCTAAACGACCAGTCAGGCCGTTGATGAGATTTCGTTTTTGGGTCGGCAAAACAAGTCTGAACAGATGGATATAGTGACCGTTTCGTGTTTCTTTACTGTAAGTCTCACGCTGGGCCAAAATCATCAGAACGGCGTCGAACTTCCTGTTCCAGGAAAAGTAGGTTACTTTCAGGTACAAATTATAACATAAACGGCTGAGTTGAAAGTGACTGTAAAACCCATTGGTCAGTGTGTTCGCGAACCTCATGTAAAATGTTATCCGCACACCTCTACTAAACGCACACATTCATGAATTGATGTCGTATTCAAACTTTGCCATGAAGACGTTCGTAAACAGTGCCCCCTGCTACATCCTGTTGCTGATATCATTCCTCATGAGATTTAGACTTTACACTATTCTACCCTAAGAGACGTTTCGTTTAATCCCTAGGAGTGTAATGGTCACTTTTCAATCTACAAGTAGACCAGAATGCGTTAACGCTCATCTGCGAAGTGCTCAATACTGTGAGCAAACAACTTCATGGTCGATTACTGATCAGTTGCACAGCATCCGAACCAGATATATTACTAATGTAGTCGAAAGTTTGAGCGTCTTGTTTGGCACGTTTTTATTTACTGAACTAGGAATGTCATAACGTTACGAGCAATTTTGTAATACTCCACGTCTTGACCACCATGGATAGTCTCCATCAAAAATCAAACCTTCGCGGTACTACGACCTTGTCAATTTATTGGTTGCCACTTTTGTAATCACAGTAGTAAAATATACCGAACATTGACATTGAGAAATGTGTGAACATAATGGGATAGTACTTTGATCCTATAACGTTTGGTCGGAGGCAGGCCGCTCTGATTGTAGATCTTGGTCACAGAACAACCATCGGGTCAAGGAATATCATCAACTGAACTATTCAGAGGTATCATGGTTTAGTAAATTAACCAGTCAGAACACGGCTTGGATCATGTTCCGAGTGTCTCACCGCATAAAATTCACGCACTCTTAGCCCTACCTTAGGAATACAACTATAGAAGTAAGTGGTATGTGGAACGGATTGCGGTTATCCCTGCAGTCTCGTTATAACTGGGTCAATTTAAACAACCGTAAACTGAACCCGTAGATTTCTTAGGCAGACATTTGCGCTGCGTATGTTTTTATCACCACTCTTACCTGATCATATAATTCGCTACTCAGCCCCGTGTTCGAAGCCATAAGAAAACTTCTTTTGTATTTACATGACGGTATCACGAGAACCAGCGTGCGATTTCGATTAGTCAGCATCTTTTTACGATCAGATAGCTTAGCTGCTACCTCGTCATGTCGGTACAGTTATTGTTTAAGCCTACCTCGCTCGACTGATCAGTATAACATTCCCGCACATGATAACAGAGGTATATCATTTTTCATTCCTCATGGGTCTCTATAATCTATGTTGTTTCATACACCCATCATTCCAACTTCACATATTTTACAGGCTGGTGGACGCTGCAGGAATCTACGCAACCAAAGTTAGATCGGGTCATTCAGGAAAATGAAATGGCAGGTAACCCAGTGGTTTCGTAATAGGAGTGAAGAGAATCGGCAATCCAGAAAAATGAAAACGAGAGAAGGTTGTCCGGGGTCGGCGAACTAACCCGGTGGAAATACAAAACAAACCGCAGTTCACGAAAAATAGCAGCTGACTACTAGCAACAGTGGAAGGTCGAGCGCAATTTTGCTTCACTGCCGTGATTTAGACGAGTGAGCCATTCAAAGAGTCGGTTTGGTGTCATAAATGCGTACATCCTTTTTGTGCGTCCAAATTTGTTTATTGAAGAGAGGCTCCATATTGTGCATAGTCATGTGCCAAATGGGCGTTGACTGTAAGCCATGCGGTTTCATAATATTACGCTAAGATGATCGATCGAGAAAAGTAAATGCAACTTTCGGAAATAGCGATGAGATTAATGTGACGTTCTGTAGATTGACAAGAAGCAACCTCCGAAATGTCGTCACAACATAGAGAACCGAACCAGTTAAATCGATCCACCACAAGTGTTGCGACTCACTCAATCGCTCCTCAGTATACTTTATCAATGAGTTAGCCTCTCATGAGAGGTGAGCTGCGAGCCCAGCTATATTGTTTACGGTGAGTACGTTTCCATGAGTTGAGCATTAAATAAAAACCGCGAGAGTGATAAGATCCCAACCACTTCAAAAGAAGCCGAAGTACCGAATTAGACTGCATGATTGTTGAAGACGGTCTGGGGGTGGACTAAATCCGCCTGAAACGATTTTATCAATATCTCACTTAAGGACTGCCAAGTGCTTTGGCAACATTCCTATTTCGGGTGGCCATCCCGAATCTGTTGACTAGATAGTAAAAGGTAAGACGGTTTTCCGTGATGATTGGTATAATTCTATAGAATTTTTTGGATTGGAACATAATCCTCCTGATCAGATGCGGTAAACTTCGTCTTCTACGTCTGAACAATGAAGCAGCGAAACAACTATGGTTTACTGATGAGTAGTCGGGGATTTGGTTAATTTCAAGTTGAACATCACCCACAATTGATCGCAGCTGTCGCATTCCCATAGACTTTCCAGTCGGCCCCTTTCGAAAAGAAGCACTAGACTCGAGTTTCGCTCTCATTAGAGCTCGTCAGTAGTGCATATCCTTGCCACTGCCGGGACTAGAACTCCGGCCACGCTTTCATGAGGCAACCGTGTTGACCACTGCGCCATTGACCTCACATTAGGCACGACCGAATTATCATATGTGAACGCTCAACAACTTTTGATTGGAAAGTCTACAGGAATGCGACGGCTGCGATCAATTGTGGGTAGTGATGTTCATCTTGAAATATGGTTTGATTGAGTTAAAGGTTGGTTTTGCCCGTTAGCGTGGATGGACACAGTTCACTTCGGATTGCCGGTTTGCACTAGCTATAGCCGCAAGGGCCCAAAATGGTGCTGACAATGCTTTTTTATGCTTACCCTCAAACTAACATTCCACGTCTTTGTTTGGACTCATCAGGTAGAGCTAGTCAGAATGTAGGGTCGAACCGGCTACTCTGGGCGTTACGAGACAATTCTCTTATTCACTCGACCACCAGTTCTGTGAGCATCGATTGTGACGGAGTGAAGACAAGTTATAGCTCGACTGCGTGCGAATTCCCCAACCACAATAGATGCTCATAGAACTGGTGGCCGAGTGGATAAGAGAACACGAAAGATAGAGGGTTCGATCCCCCGATCAGATTATATTTGCCTGATGAGCCCAAACAAGGATAAAACCAGTCGTGCTTTGAGGGTGAGCATCAAGATACATTGGTAATATGGTTTATTTGTAAACAAATAACACCATGAACTATCAGGATGACTTACATTGCAGTACATACGTCAAACAAATAAGTGTATCTACCAGGTATTTTGGCAGATTTACAAAAGTGGGAAATTCGTTGAACATCTGGACTTCGGTCTGGATTCAAACCAGTGGCAGAAACAGAACGCCCAGACGTAACAAGTGCTGCTCCAGCTGAACTACGAAACCACGCCGAGAACTCAGAAGTTTCACACTCGGACTCAGTTACAAGTCTACCCCACCGCATCATATGCAATCCATCAAGTGATGTCATGGAGGATATTTCAAGAGGTTTGCGCTGGATTCTACCAAACGCACCGTTTAGCATCAAATTTGTTATACCAAAGCATAGTTTGGCAGATATGTAAACCGTTAAAAATCTAGGCTGTGGTTGCACTCGAACTGACTACAGGAACAGGATACTCAAGTGTGAAGTTTCTAAGTTCTCGTTGCTCAGTTTGTACAGCACTTGGGTCGTTTGTGAAGGAACGACAGGCTCATGAATCGACACGCTGATAAGCCTTGATCCAAAACCAAACAAGACGTTGGTATGAATCTATGTTTGACTAATGGGTGCTTGTACACCGCTGCAGACCAAGGTGTCCTGTGACATTCAGTTTGTTTTGCCAGTGCACTCGAGACCAAACCAAACACTGAACGTCTAAATTTGGTTCACTGGGGTTCAGCTTGAAGGAGAGATGGCTAACTTGAAAGCGATAATCATGCTGTTCCCTTGGATTCAATGAATGTGGCTAATTAGCTCACACACTGTCAGTCTTATGTATTTGTTTTACCTGATAGCACAGATTGAAATCTGCACGCTGTACTGGGTTGTGAATTCTCAATACGCATGTTGTAGCGAGCTAACAGAAACGTTTATCACAGCAACAAGTGTGTGGCAATGCAGCTCAGTAGATTAGGAATAAGCAGACCGTCTCCCATTTTTGAAGAGGACAACTGTTAAGAAAATATTCGATAGTGGGCCAAAGTTTTTCAAACGCCTGATGAAAACCGGGTTAATCGTTTCACATTAAAAAGTTACCAGTTTTCAACGACAGCATCCAGTAATGAAACTTACTTTGTTGAGGGTCGGTAGTAGAATCTTCCTTGAGTTCATCGGTAAATACATCGTCCACCGAACTGCTTGTGATGTAACTGGCCAAAGAACCAACAGAGTTGTGCTGTTTGGTTGCGTATGGACTCCGAATGGGACACGGTAACTTAAAGGCTTGCTCTGGAGCCGGTCGCGATGGTATAAAATGTTTTCCGTGATGTCAAACGGGGCTTCACCTAAATGCAAACCAACCAAATTTTGAGAATACTCCTTGTCTAACTTATAAGTTGGTATGACGTAATTCGGTCCACACAAAGAAGAACATGACACAGCTGAATCGGAACAGCTGTGTAACAGTACTTGAGAGCCGTTGACCGTCCGACTCGTATGGTCCTCAAGCCGGCTTAATCTACTGGCGTCATTTTCGGGAATATCACCAATACAGCCTGACCTTTTGTTGCATGCATCATTTTGTCTTGTAACAGAGTTGGCCGATGAATGATCGGATGCGGGTGATCGACTGCTCATTGATTGGTTGTCTATACCTTCTTGATTATTGATCGTTCCGTAATGGCACGGACTGGCGCTCACCTGTGACAAAGGACCAATCAGAATGCAGTGTGTGAACATCACGGGTTGTGTGTGGTGTGTGATGTAAGCAAACCAATCTTCACATGTGCCTTACTCAAACACAGTGCCAGTGACGGTCAGTGCGACATCGATCGTTACATCAGTGCAGCTGACTCATCCGATTTACCAACACTGGTTTTTCGTTCCATAACGTGACGTCAAGTCATCGTGCAGACTTTAGACACAAGGTAGGAGTAAGCGTACGTGAAGTGCCAAAATTGCCGTAACCTTGACAGCACGCTCAGAGCCCGTGCTATAAATTATTCATTCTTCCCTGTTGCGTTACACTTTGTTTCTCCACGTTTTAGGTGTTTCATGTCTTTCTAACCCACGGTTCAAATAAGGGTTGTATACGGAAAGATTAAAAAGCGGCTTGGTAATTCCGACTAAAATGTGCTTCCAAACATACACTCAAACTGACAATCGGTACTGGTGTCGTTCACAACGTTATCTAAAATCAGCCATTCTCACCACAGTGCTCAAACCGCTCAGGTGTGCATCATGGCATGCATCCGAACAATCGAAAAACTGCTAAACTTAAAAACCGAAGTCGCCTTATTGAGGACCTTTTCAACGAAACACACGTCTCATTAACAATGACCTAGTATGCCTATTTTGGGAAAAGTCAGCTTATGCATTGTGAAGTCCACGACTGGATTTTCTGGTGATTGCAAACGATGATGAGCACAGGGGTTAATACCCCCCCCCACCTCCCAACATAACAAAAAAAGTACTAAATGGACCAAGTAAAATAGCCGAAGCACTGTTTGAAAAGAACGGGAAATTGTCATTTGTTTCACACTAAACATTATTGTTAATATACGGACAACAAAATAACGGACACCGTTTGTTTTACTTTTGGACATCAGAATAATTAAGGTCCAACAAAATAAGTGTAATAAAACCGGTCGATAGATTATGGGCTGTGTGTTTGCTAACAGTTATGCAGCCACTGTTTCCGATTGAGAGTTTGACTGACAATAGACCACGAACCGCTCATGACTGCACATGTCGGAGTTGCACAGTCGGATGCTAATGACCGTAGAAACGGTCAACATTCAGAGTCTTACCATGTCAGATAGATTATTGTGCCTTCGACAGACTATCATAAAACATTTTTCTTACAAACAGATCGATTAGAACCAGTTAACTGGGCAACAATAGTGCTTTAAGCTGGCCTAATCACGTTACTGTTTAGTCAGGGGGGATAACGTACATACAGACCATTGAATTGTAGTATGATTGATGTATGATGTTTTGTGGCAGTCAAGCATCAGTGTGAACCACTGATGTATTGCTGTCTATGATGATGATGATGATGATGATGATGATGATGTTTTGCACGTCTAAGCCTTTCCTAAATTCCACATCACTGTTTGTAAGACAGACGAAAGCAGAATACCAACAGGGCACACGAACGCTGCTGAGCTGTACGATATGCCAGTTTTAATAAAACGGGCTTTTCTGGCAAAACCGGTGTTCAAAAACATACAAAAACAAATCACTCTCAAAAAGTAAGCATACTCTAGGAAAAATTTTTCGTGTGGTCTGTAACCGAGCCACAAGTTAAAAGCCAGTAGACCAGACATATCTTCAAATTTTTCATTATCAAAAATAGTTTTGAACAACGTCAACTACGCATTTCCAACATACAGTCAACCAAGTTCACAACACATCTATGCTTGTTGTAGAAGCTGTCAGTCATCGGTTCTTCCTGCAGTTATAACACATTGATCCAGTCACTGGTAGCAAATTTGCTTTGGTTTCCCTTTTCAACTGATATTTCACTCACAGTTGCTTTCTGTCCTTGTTCAAAAATCAAGCCTTCCTACGAAGCAAGAGACATCTGGTTGGGTTCATATGGGAGTTCGCGACTACTCAGACATAGGCTGACCATAAAAGACGTCAACAACGAACTGATGAAGAGGCTGTCTTTGGTAACGGTATCGCCTCGATTTATCCAACCATGGATAAGTCGGAACACGACATCGTTGATTAAGTAAGGTTCCCAGTATGGTTATGCACATACAGTCGAAGGACAACATGACCGTATGCTATTCACATAGTATGGCTTCCTATTAACGTTCAACCAAGATGCAGGATGAAATATTTTGCACTTGTTGGGCACGCATCGGTCTTTGAGCGACACAGACCATTCGCCTGACACCAATCAAAACTAAGATTGATGGATGTTTCTGAATTCAGATGCAAAGGTCTCAATATATCTCTCATAGGAGTCAGTTCACCCACCTATAGTCATCAGTGTCGTGTTAATTCCAACGGTGACGGTCGGTAAGAATTAACCGCGAGTATCTGATAGGCCCAAATGTACAAATGCTCAAATGGTGTTGTAGGTAGGTACATGAGTGAAAGAGTCATCGAAATTCGTCGTCAGAATGAGGAGTCGGTTGTGTTTTGGGTATATTCATGGTAAACAACTCTTGAGGAAGAGACACTAGAAATTAGAACGGTGGGTTACCTCAAAAACCGTTTTGAACTTCCCAGGTGAAACACGTTTTTGTCCAATGGATTTCTACAGTGGTTATGAGGGTTCTTGCCTCCTCGAATCTCAGCATGAAAGTTCAACATTGAATTGAACGACAATCCACCATCTGAACCGTATGTGGTCTGCAAGGTTAACCACACAATGTTATAGCTACGATACGGGTGGAATATTACAGAACCAGACTACCATCATTATGGGAGGCAGAATCAAAATACTAAGTTACTGAAGCGTTGATGTTCTATGAAGCACCGCAGGGTGACAGACCTCGTGTTTTTATCACTGAATATATGGAGCTTAAAAGCGGAAGCGATTTCATTTCATCCGCTATGCACTTTGACAGTGATAGTAAAATAGGGCAAACTTATGGTGCTCTGAAGCATTCGGAGAACGTAAAGAAGCTCCAACTGAGCGGTATACGTACTCACAGACAAAAGCTTATGAACGTAAACAAAGGGTAATGCGACCGGCAAGTCTAACCTTGAGAATAACCTCGCACAAAGTGATCAATGTAATTGTTGGATGAGTGTCGGAAATTTGCACTTTCCCCGACTACCTCCAAAGTGATCGTCAGCTGGATTCTACGTTAGTTTCTCAATCCAACGAACATACTAAGTCGGGTTTTAAGGAAGCAGGCACAGCATACATGCATCGGTTTTGAGGTTCAAGCATCGCATCAGATCAGGATACTTTACTGAGACCCAATATTTTTTCTTGAAGTAACCAAGTGAGCAAATTTGCATATGGATAAACAGTACTATTCAAGTTGACATACTTCCAAATCTCCCGCTATATATGTCGGTATGTAAATGTACTCCACGCAACAGAATTCAAAATACATCCCTTGATTTTGTTCTCTGGAACAAAAGTAACTCACGAGGAATGTACGAAGTAATCTTTGCTGGGAGTAGGTATCTGCTCACTGAGAGTTCCACTGCTCGTCCAGACTTGAACTCAGTGGATCAACTAGAATTGACCCTCGTCGAGTAGACGTTAGTTGCTGGAAACGTTCTTTGGGTGCCTACTCAACAGGAGAGATTTACACACATCTGTGTCTGTATGTAGTTGTATCTGAATGCACGTGTACTCAGGGCAATAAATGTAACCGAACGCTTACATTATCAAATAAGAACAGATGGAGATCTTCTAGTAGACCAAAACTTGGCGCTCACCGCGCAATTTGGCCAGTATAGAGGATTTGCGAATCTAAAATGTCCAGTGTTGTGTTAGGGAATGGTCCCACGAAAGACAGCCGATGCATGGAAAAATTCGACGAACACAAACAGCAGTGATCTTTGCGGGTGGGGTTTCTGTGGAAAGTTTAAGGAGACCTACCATAATCTTCAGCCGGCTGATATATGAACTTATGAAATGAACCGGTTTCTATTTTTTGGAATACAAACAAAAGCACCGTTTGGATATACTTAAACTGGCAGATTCACATTGGACTAGGTTGTGCTCTAGTCAAGTGTCTGAGTGACTGAAGCACATGTGAACGGATGTACAGCATGCCGAGTTGCGCAAACCCTAATGAGAGTTTGCGTTTTTGATTGACTATCCGTCAAAATTTTATCGATAAATCAAGTAAAAGAAGAACAATATTATTAAAGCAAGTGAATAACCTATTCCCCTTAGAGAGTTCATGATGTCCTGGTAGAATTCTTATTTATAATGCCACCGGGATTGGTTAATTTCAAGTTGAACATCACCCACAATTGATCGCAGCTGTCGCATTCCCATAGACTTTCCAGTCGGCCCCTTTCGAAAAGAAGCACTAGACTCGAGTTTCGCTCTCATTAGAGCTCGTCAGTAGTGCATATCCTTGCAACTACTCATCAGCAAACCTCAAAGTGTAGACCAATTCTGAACTTGTCTGTTATCTTACCAATATTTTTGATGGAATTTATCACAGGCTACTTTCGGGAACCTCAATGATCGGTCATGCAACAAGTGATGAAAATTCATTGGTGTCGAACGCATAAACCGTTTCTAATGTGCTTCAGCTTGGGTTTTATTGACACAGTATTAACGTTAGCGTAAAAATTGTCAGGCACTGGAGCCACGATTAAGGTAGATTTAGCAAATTAAGTGATAGTTATTAACCTCGCTTCCCGATGATTTATTAAACAGACAAGCTTGTACAAGTCCGGAAAAAGCTACGGTTCAATAACTTGTCAGTCACGTGATTCAGGTGACACCATTGACGTATGGCTAGGTTTAACCACGTGGCAAAGATGGTCCACCGACTCGACTGCATGCTTAATGCCTACTCAAGATGAAGAAGTACGCATCTCTTTTTGTTTACTCATTCCGAAAACAATAAAAACATTCATCAATGTTTTTTTATTCTGTTCTGCTTAACTCTATAACTACCACTATATTGCAAGGGCGAACAAAACTTGTTTTAAAAGAAAATTCGTTCCTTGCCTTCCAAAGAGCCCCAAAACAATAGACATACATGAACCTGATTAGAATATGTAAGCGTATACATCCAAAATTGTAAGGCATAATCATTCGGTGAGACTCAAGAAAACCCAACTGCCGTTTGTTTGCAAAGGGCACATTATAAGTTTGAAGAGAATATCGTAGTTCGTGCCTGGTTCAAACTGGTGGATATATGTGATAGCAAGCAGTCAACGCAAGTGAACAAGCATGCATGGTGACCACCATTATTCATGGCTGACAGAGATGAAGACAGATATAGCTTTTCTTTCCTTCTGCCGTTCAAATGGAAATCTCTATGTAACTACTTGTGTTGTGACTGCAAAGACGCTTGGCCTGCAAATTCGTTTATTGCACGAACTCCCGTACAGGTCATGTTAAACATGGGACCACAAACGTGTACACTCATTTGCACGGCTGACGTGCATTCACATACATTGGGTGGCAGTACGTTGTCATTCGCCCTGGTGGCACTTCTCCCATAGCGCGTACACACTATTCCAATAGTCTCTTCTGGTCCGTCGTCTTCCTGGCGTTGGGGCTTGCCCTTTGTTCCCGAATGTCGCTTGTGAGTAGTATACTACTCACAACGAAACTGCCTGTTATACAACATTTGAGTAACAGTGTAATTTATTGTTTCCACAAATCGTACCTACAGATTTATCTAGATTACCTGTACAAGTTACTGATACTTAATCCCATAACTTAACACTGCCACTTCAACTGAACTGTTACTATTCTTGAACAAGTTGTGAATTGGGGATTTGTGGTTGTGGGAAACGCATCTCGTACTAACAGTCGTGCTAAATACTTATCCTACTACGGGCAGTCCAACTATGCAGAGCTGTTTTCTAAAAAGTCTTGGTTTAACCCTCACAGACATCAACTTTAACGAAACAAAGTAACCGTTACGTATACGACCAGCGAAGATAAAAACGCGTTTTATTTTGTAATTTTGACAGTGCTTTGCGAATGAGCATTAAGGATTCAATGCACATATGCTGAAAACAAGTTGCATTCGAACTGGAATGCACCTTTCCTTTGAACCACTGCCTGTTTATATAGTTCGTTATTCGTCTGGTATTTTCTGGAAAGCTTGTAGAAATAATCACGTATCGAACAATAGTTTTTGTTCAGAAGTATACGCCCTGTTCTGGTTTGCAAGGCATCGCCGTAATTTTTTCTGACTACTCATCAGTAAGCATTGAGTTTCATTCACTTTGAGATAAAATACAGCAACGGCGGTTGGTGCTTCATCTCAGTTCATTGTCAGTCCTTAATGAGGCCGATGCTTTGTTACATATAGATTCTGACCAGGATTTGTGAAATCAACAATCCACCGATCTGGAATGGGGTCAGTTGTGCGGCGGAAGTGAGACGTTGACAGATACGCAACAACATCCGGTGACCAACGCTTGTCCGCACAAGGAGAACAAGACTAATTCACACCAGTTGATTATTTGTAGCGAGTTCATAAACTTTATGTGAATAATATGGTCCAATTTTGTGAATACGTTCCAGGTCTGGCTTATTAAGGTTGTGTCATTGTAAAAACACAAGTAGTCTGATAACCATTCACATGTGTTCGAGCAGATGCCAAGATCAGTGAGAAAGATTCAGTTATCTGAAGATCAGTGGCTGGTAGATGAACGCAACGCTATTCTATAACCTTTTCTCATCCCTATATGGGAATAAAAAATCACATAGTCATCTTTTAAATACCTTTTTTATGGGAATAGAATGATTGATAGTAATAGTATCTGCTTAAGATTTACAGAAAATACAAACAATGTGTTTTAGAAAGAACTGATTATGGTGGTGCGTAAAACAGTGTTAGTAGTAAAGAGTTAACTACTTTTAAAAGTATGATGCAACAGATGGCTATTCGAATAGATGAACTAAAACAAATAATGGTGATCGTTGGCAGTCGCATGTCCGAGAGTTGAGATATTCCGATAACCAATGGTCATCAAGTGCGTAGGTCATGGCTCCATGTGCCCATCCGTACAAGAACTGTGTTGTCTTTCGCGCCGCCCCGCCCGATTGAGACATGCGACTTGGCAATAATAGCAATAGTCAAACATTTAGAGTTTGTATCCCTTTCCTCATCAGAAGGGCGACGTCGGTGAGTTGTATGGATGAGCATCGCTTAAGCCAACTAGTCAAAATCATTCCAGTCCGACGAGTTCATGTCACTTGGGTAAGTGAAGTGGACAACAGACTTAAAGCTGTGGCTTAAATGAAAGAAACCTAACCACCCTAATCCTTTACCGGTACCATACAGCTCGAGTGCAGTCGGGAGTACAGAATCATCGGGTCAATATTCTGACTGACGACATTAGTGTTGATGAACTGAACAAAACCGCGTCATTCGTATACTCGTTGTAGGTTAGTCAATACTAAAACGACCGGAAATTTTAATCCTTGGAACAATCGGGTCTTGTATTAACGACAGTTTTGATGTCTGACATGGAAAAGCAATACGCTGATGAGTAATAAGGGTTCTCTATTTATTTGTCAAAGAATGCGATCGACGGTGTGCAGCTTACAGAAAATAGTAACCGTACTATTGTATGGCATGCCCCTTTGTTTGTGAGTAGTGCAGTGTGTGTACTTGGGAGCAGAAGGGCAATTCTCAACGCCAGAAAAACGAGGGACCAGAAGCAACTACTAGAACCGTGTGTATGCGCTATGTGGGACGTGTCACCAAGGCGAATGACGATGCACTGCTGCCCACCGGGCTCGGGTACACGTCAGCCATGCAAATGAGTGTGCGTTCGTTGTATGTTTTCAAATAACTTATAAGGGATTATGTGTAACAAACAACCCACAAAAACAAGCGTTTTTTCGCAGTCGGCCTTCACAACAAACGAAAAAATTTTGTTCGAAACCTATGGGCTGCCTACCGTATGAAAAGCTCTCCAAGAAAATGGGTTGTGCGCGTGACAACGACACAGCCACGACAAAATTGTTCGATCCCCCAAGGTTGTCGTGCTGTTTTCAGGCTGATGTGATAGCCCAACATCAGGTGGTCACGTAGAGCCGGTACTTTGAGAACTAAATGGGCGTCAACCTCCAGGCCACATTGCAGTTGCCGGGTCGCATTGTCAGTGGTCTAAACATTACCTAATCATCATGTGACCAAGTCCCATATGATTGGCGCTTTAGTTTGCGTTTGTTCTGTCCACACCATGCTACACAGATGTATGCTGGCAGATTTGGTAAGAAGGGGATTCAACATCCCAACGGATGTTTCTGAGGGAGACGTAGTCATGTCGCTCGATTTACAACATACGAAAAAAAGCATTGTCCTGGCAAAAATCAATCCTTTGAAGATTTGAAAAAACTAAAAGTGAGTACAACAGTTGTCCTCTTTTCACCATTGAATGTGGTCCGTTCACTTGTACTAGGGGCTGAAAAGGGCCCTTTTATTTTTCAAAACATTCTGAATATGTACTTTGTGAAACCTACTTACGATATACACAACGTGTTCGGTCCCTATGTCGTCCTATAGAACGGAAAGTCGGTGGACTTCTCGACCAAAACATCAGTAAATGGTGAAAATGTACTAACTTGTTTATGTTTGGGATTGTCGATTATCTCAGTGGATGATATTCAAACAGACGCATAGAATGAATATATCTTCTTGTTTACTGATTTGTGACTCTGTCAACCCTGAGCAGGAACGGCTGAAAGTCGATGCCACGTGATGAGGCTTTTGGAGTAAACTCTAAGGAAGATACCACGGTAGCTTTTCGATTTTTCCCGTCGTGGACATCCTTAAGTTCCTCAACATTTTTTACCAAGTGAAACATTGTTTGACGTATCATACTGCTAATTTTAATTGACCAGTGTGTTCACTTGCCAGTTTTTTGCTTTTTTAGTGATTCCTGCAAGGCATATACAAACTTGGTTACTTCAATGTATGATTCATTGCACAAAATAAAGGACAAAATTTAGATCACTCTTTTGTGAATCTACTGGTACGAATCCGGTTATATTTTTCTATCCGTTTTTACCACTGTTACACAGAAGGAAATCTATGTCAGTGAGTTTAAAAAATGCCAGTTTTATTTTGAGCCAAAAATTTATGGTAACCAAACATACATTTGATAAACCATAAATCGGTTTCTCTTGATTATTAATGGACCAACTGTGAGCACTCTAGTACAATGTAGCTTAAATACTTGCAGACTCAAGCTGAATGATGGACGTTCATATTATGGTTTCATAACACAACGCACGTCATTGTGACGGCTTACTACTGCACTCCTTTGAAAACAGCTCACCTTCGTGACACAGTCTGTCTCCTGTTCTGACCACATTTGGACAACGGGCTCTGAATGGGCTCGAACGAATGTGGGTTGTGTGTGTAACGAATCTTGGCTCGATTGGCTCTCGTATGGGCAGTCTGTCAGACGTCGAGTGGCAGCACTGCCATCAACTACCATTTCAATTGAGCTATATGTAACTAAGTCAGCTGAAAGAAGGAATAATATGTCCGAATTTAAGAAGAAAAACATCTCCAGCTGACTGTGCATTAAACTGAAAGCAGAGTAATATCAGGAAAAACACCAGCCTGGTTACTTTCATGTGAAATATATGACCGTATAAAGGATAATATTCATGGTAGAATAGCGTTTCCAAGTTGCACTGAGCAGCACTTAGATCCGGCTTTATTCGTCAAATATTCTTGAAGCAACAGTTTCGTTGATCAAATAAAATAGAATCTAAGATGGAAGAACCGCGCGTTGACACTCAGAGTAACTGAGACCATTCTCACGATGAAAATTACATTTTTTCTGAAAACGTCGATACTTGAACAAAATACGTCGTGTCGGTGAAACCGACTGAAACGAACATGCTGACGGCTCAATCGGTGATTTCTGGCTATCACGTGTGAATATAACTACGGTCTTTAAAGGAATATTTAAGTGTTTGGAGTTCCTACACCATAAAACCACGAGGTGTATAACGCAACATCCTCATTACGATTTCCATATCCCATGAGCAACCTCGTCTGATTCATGTCTAGGGAACAAACTGCTTCAGAAAGAACATTTGCAAAGAAACAGATAGCTGAATACACTCAATCTGATGTCTAATCATACTGCCCGGAATTATTTGGTTGAAGCTAAGACTTCAGTTTGTACTCCGCGCGACAGAGTAAGCCGGTTTCATGATATCACACCACTCAAACCTGGGCAAAAGATGCAATAAAAATTTGAATTTGCGACCGTGCAACGCACACGGATAAAAAATAAGACTATGGAAACGTTATAGAATTTTCCCCCCAGCTATATGTATACGTTCCACGATGTTCAAGGGATGAAAATCTACTCGATTCACCGCTTATCCAAACCCCGACACAACAGAAGATCTAACAAGGGACCAATCCAAACGTCGCGTTAAGATACCACATCAGAGATTGAACTAACACCTTCAAATTTAAATCGTTTGTTATTCGTCAAGTTCTTTATTTTGTATTGAATCAGTCAGCGTACAGTTTGTGACTTTTTTTACGTGCCAATATGATCAGCCAATGAAAGACTGTGAGTTCTTTAATAGTGATGTACATCTATTAATGTGGGTTCTTGTTTTATGAAACGAGCTGGTTACTGCCAGCCCAAGGTCTTCTAATTATTTGAGCAAGTGGTTTCAATCTGAGTACGATTTCGAGAGCTATTCGATGACCCCAATTCGAATATTACAGTTTGTCCTTGTAAATCCCGTGTATATCTCTAAGTTAATGTAGCCGGACAATGATCAGGTGCGTTTTCAATGGAGTAATTCAGGTTTCATCGCTTTTATTGGCAGCTGTTTGCTATCCACGCTATCTTGACAAATAAAATAGTGAGGTTGTCAGGTCGATGTTAACATTATGGATTTTATATCATAAGACCTTTGCACTCGTCCGGAATGCTAGGGAATACATGAACTGGATATTGCCAAGCCGTTCAAATCCATACAGTGAGGGAGTTTGCAGGATATCCAGGATCAAACACGCGAGCTCGAGATCGTTAATAACTGCTTTCGTTCTTTGACTATTTCCTTGAAAATGAAAGTATAGAACTAGTTATATATTCCTATGTGCGTTATCTTTACCACCTTGCACAGTAATGCATCAGCACTTGACAGTAACATGACTAGGGGAAAAAATAATAGAATAACCCTAGTTTAGCGATAACTCAGGAGAAGATAACGGAGAATTGAGCCACCGGCCAATTTCGCCTAACCGCAATAATCAACGGTAAGCTACCTGCCTCTTGCAAACAAACAACCAAGTTGTAGGTGAGGACAAGTCGGTGATGTACAGCTTCATTATCATAATCACAGACAACAGTACACTATTGGTTCTCGCTGATGCTTGACATTCACACAACCATAAAAATATGCAAACCCTGTATAGGAAAAGAGAAGAAAAAAAAATGAAGGAGAAAAAAAGCCTATATACACTATTGAAAATGCCGTCTTTTATTCAAACATTCAAACATAAAGGTGCATACACCTTGCAAACAGACAAACGTGCGATTAGTGAAAGTAAGGCGTCATCGACAAGACAGCTAGCTTCATTACGGCTTTCACTGCCCCGCGTCTTCGAATGCACTCACTTCACAGACAACTCGGCCAAACAACGACAACATTCACGCCACTGAGCTCGATTAGCCGCCATCTCACCTAACGTCTCAAGCCACCGACTCTGTGAGTCACAAGGTCACCAGCCTGGGAGGCGAACCCGATCTGACAGTGGCCGACTCCTTGATGAATGAC
>LOND01002660.1:52721-64222 GCA_014220965.1 Paragonimus kellicotti | reverse complement strand
GCATTCACACACACTGGGCAGCAGTACATTGTCATTCGCCCTGGTGGCACGTTCCCCATAGTGCGTACACACTATTCCAATAGTCGCTTCTGGTCCATCGTCTTCCTGGCGTTGAAACCTGCCTTTAATTCCCGAATGTACCCATTATACTACACACAAACAAGGTGGTCTGTTATACAAAACTACTAGAAATGTACTTGATCGTTCATGTTCAGATGAACATTGCGAAGAATTCGCTCTGAGAAACATGACAGAGTTCGTTAGGAGTGTACATTCCTTCTCTGCTTGATACGATGTTGGCGTGCTAACAGTTGCCGCTAAGCCTGCGGGGCATTACTGAGGCCGTATGTGAACAATGTCCCACCGTCCGGCGATCAAAACTTTTAGTAGAAGCAGTAGTACCGAATTGACTACCGCCTGACATGTAGTCAGTGAACTGGTGCTCAGCGTGTTTCTCATCACCAGCAAGAAGGTTGAACATTTGCAAAAGTAGTACAGATTAACTCTCAGAAGAATTTTTAAAAAAAACTTCAACCAAGTACCCGCCATTAATGCTGATCAATCGGAAGGTTCGTTCTAGAGTGAAAAGCTTTCGATGAGTAAAATTTCTGAGAAACAATCGAGGATTTGGTTGATATAAAGCGAACAATACTCACATTCGATTGTAGTCGGCCCTTTCCGAAAAGAACTAATAGACTTCAGTTGCATCCCTGTCAGAGTTCACCAACAACTATGGACGGGATTTGAACTTCAAATCACGTTCCACGATGTGGAAACCGTGGTGTCCATTGAGCCATTAACCGAATTATCATACCAAAAACGCTCAACCGCATTCGCCTGTGAGTTAATGATCAGGTTGCTCGATTGCCTCAAAGGAGACACCGTAATTGTCTTGTTAACTCTAATCGATGACCTCGCGGTTACGATTTCTCACGTTAGTTGAAATCATGGGAAAATGTTAAACATGTTGAGCAGCACGCTGAGTTAACAAACTTTCTGAGTAATGTATTGCGCGCTGATAAGTAGTTAGGTGAAAAATCACCCATAGAAAAATTGGTACGACGCAAGCTATTTGTGGTTATGTACGTGCGTGCGTAGGCGTAACATTTTGGTTTCGACCACTGACAGGTAAATCTCGAATCGGACGTCACAAACACGTAAACGCTCTATCGACAAAGCACGGTGCTATTCTGAGTACACGATAATGCTTTGTTTCGAAAAGGACTGGCTAAAAAGTCTCTCCGCAAGCAAAGTGTCAAACAAATATGTGCTTAATCTTTACGATCCTAACAGTAAAACCTGTCAGATAGACTAAACTCGGAGTGCCTTGAAGAAAGCGACAACGAACAATACATTGCGAACAAACCAAAACGGAACGTACACACGTGCGCAAACGTAGGTCATGTGAGTTATATTTACCAACAGCGTCGCTAATCCATGCAGATCGAATGGACGAACGCTAGGTAGACGGCTCGGCTACGCACCCAAAATGGAGTCGCGCCATACATACACGAACGAAAACCGAAAACAGCACGTGAACCGAGCGGCACTGCGGTGGTTATGCGGAGTAAAAGGAGTGTAAACAAACAAGAGAACGATAAAAGTGCACAAGGTGAAGGGTTGGAAACCCGAATAGAAGGTAGTTAGCCAACTAGAAAGCACGTTCAATCACTATTTACTTTCAGGTGACGCGCCAGAGCACTCATGTAGGCTGTATAACCTAGTAGCTAGGTTAACGACGCATTAACCTGCCCTTTTAATATATTTGTATACGGACGATCTTTAAGCTTCAGATTTCTAAAGCCATACACGGGTTACAGTCTAGCTAGAGGAAACAAAACGCGACGAACAAAATGAGTATACAGGTAGGTAAATATAATGAACTGGAGTTTTTACCAGGCTAAAATCATGTAAATAGCTATCACTCTCCAAACCATCGTGAATTAGAGATGATGTCAAAAAAATCAGTCACTAATGCAATCGTGCTGAGTCGGTGTAAAAGGCACTCAGGTCGTGTAGAGAGCTTTCGTCAATCACTCCAAGGCAGAGATTAAAGAAGAGACCGAATTCATCGCTATCAGATTAGATATCTAGCGTTTTGCTCACAAAAACGGATCAATCAATTTGGACTCTCTTTGGCTTCCGATTATCTACACGTAGCCCCACCTATACTCACAATCAGCTGGACCTCAGTCACGGGATTTAAACCCGTCCTGTCTGCAGAATAGGAATTGTTATACCTGTGCCTTTAACCAACTGGATATCTCAGCTCATTACAAGTGTACTGATCTCTGAATGAAATATGGAAAACTTATGTTCATTTTGTGATACCCTAAAAGTTAGCTGCTTTTCTCCGAACGGTGCACAATTGCGCCTTGATCTTCGATGAAACAAAGGTATTTTTCAACGGATGCATTAATCTGAACAGCATTTTCTTAACAAAGCACGTGACTTTCTCCTTCCACTTCCATAGTAATGTAGTTCACGCTGCGATACACGATCAGCTCCCACTCCTTCAGTAATCAGTCATCTTGTTAGTTGGACAACCGTCAGCATCATTTTGATCATGGAATTCGTGAGAAAAGGGAAAACTCAACATGGAAACGTAGTGACACTGTCTCTCAAAGGAAGATAAACTGAGTTAACTTTTAATTCAACAGACACTTCAGGGCCAGTGCGTGCAGACTGCATTTGCCACAAATTCGTAAACAAAATTTCCACTACTAAGTCAGACAACTTCACAAATTGCGGCCAGGAAACCGTACGGATTTGAAAACGCGCTGATCAAGTTGTCAAAAGAAGCAAATATAGACAAGGACGGCTCAGCAGTAACAGCAGCATTTTCAGTCTTGAGCCGCGAAACATCCGGATGCTGTTGAGACAAGCAGTAAACCACGAAATGGTACAGTAAGAAACAAGTACAATTATGTATAGAAGACCAGACGGAACAAAGATAGAAAACAATGGAGCTTCAGGACAGAGAAAAAGGGCCAAAAGTAGAACGGATGCAAATCCATCGCTGACTGCGACACAGTACAATGTCCCAAAATTTTGCTACTTAACGTCCAACTGTAATCGCTTAGACACCAAAGTTCAATTTGAAAACTTATGTGTGCAACTAAATGGATTCATTCCATTATCAGAATGTGAAGCTGAACATTATAGGTCTACTCTTGTGAACGCCTGCTATACCTATCTGAAGAGCAAGGCGCCGAACTGCACTTTAATGAGGCGCGAACACTTAGACTACAAAGGAGTAACAACCTGTTAGGGCGCTCATTTTTTCCGTCCAAAAACCCCCTCCGTCCTGAGAGAGAGAAAAAACGATGGGCTCAACCCGACTTAGCGGAACTGTTCAGAGTGTTCCAGCGGTGACTGGTTCGTTTTTTTCTACCGTCCGACTCTTATTCTGCTATGCTCATTAGTGGCCCTAACTATTTTTTTTTCTTTCGGTGACTGTTCCATTTGATGTTTCGGGAGTGTTTTCTGGTCACTACAACCCTATAAATACTTTGTACTTTTTCGCCATGTGACACGTACTCGGGACGGAACAAAGCTTGCTATTTGCACGCGTCTTTTGGCTTGTCTTGGGAGCAGATCACGGGACAGTTGCGATAATTTTTCGGGATCGAGATTTCCGTGTTAATTAATATCAGAAGGAGGGTTACAACAAAACCAACCAGAAGATTTTAATCATTAAGTCTGAGCGGGAATAGTTTTACCTGATTACGATACCGATTACGTTACCAAAATGTCGTCGATTCTATCAGATAACTCGAAAGTTTCAGAAAACGGAAAAAGATAAAGATAGAACGACAACAATAGAGAAAAGCTTATCCAAGTTACTCCGTCAAATGAAACAAGCAGACGTTATCGATGCTTCAACTTTCGAGCGTATCAGACCTACGGGAACGGTCATTCCACGTTTGTACGGTCTTCCCAAAGTTCATAAAGACGGAGTGCCATTAAGACCGATCACTAGACATGTACAATTCGTCATATCATGCCATAGTTCAATGACTAGTGGAGATATTAGAACCGATCAAATCACGACTAACTCCTTTTAGTCTAAAGGATACCTTCGGATTTGTGGATCCAATCAATTCAGAGAATATCGGGAAAGATAACTCGTCCTTAGATGTAACCTCTTTGCTTCACTAATGTTCCACTGCAAGAAACTATTGACTATCTGTGCACCTATATCGAGAACAATCAGATTGATGTCGGAATTACGGGAGAAAAATTGAAAGAACTATTGTTGTTTTGCACCTATAATGTTCAATTTCAATTTAATGGAGAGTTATACAGGCAGAAAGATGGAGTAGCAATGGGTTCACCTCTAGGTCCGCTACTCGCCGATATATTTATGGCCAAACTAGAGACCACTGAACTCAATCACATCGTAACTAAGTGCAAGCTCTACAAGCGCTATGTGGACGACATTTTTTGTCTTCTTCCAAACGATGATGATCCCCAGGTCATACTAGATGAGTTCAACAAAGCACACCCGAATATAAAGTTCACCGTCGAGCTAGAACATCACAACAGACTCTCATTCCTAGATGTCGCGTTGCTTCATCAATCAGAGGGAACAATTCAAAGATCAATTCATAGAAAAAAGACGTGGACGGGTCAACACACATTTTCACAGTTTTGTCCCGTTGAAGTACAAAAGAAATTTGGTACGTTGTCTGTTGAACAGAGCGCAAAAGATCTGTACACCGGACACTCTCCAGAAGGAAGTAAGATATATTCGAGAAACTCTCACTGGAAATGGATATCCTGAGAAATTCATAGACGAGAATTAGCACACCGGTACGAAACTTGAACTCGTCCAGACAGCGGAGAAAAAGCCGGTTTTCATCTGTCTTTCATATAGAGGTGAGGTTAACAGTGAAATAATTAGCCGTAGACTTTCAAACGCGGTCGAGAGTGCCTACCCTGCAGCGAGACTTATCGTATCGTTCGACACCTGCCCGGTACTGGTGCCACGCCTTAAGGATAGTTTGCCCAAGTTCTCTTCGTCTTTCTGTATCTACTCTCTCACCTGTTGTTGTCAAGCAGGTTACGTTGGGAGGACCACAAGGCGGCTATCGGAAAGGATTCGTGAACACCTGGCGAAATGACTTGGCAACGGTTCCAGAAAGTCCATTTCCACTTAACTGACACTGGCCATCGAATAAATCCGGATGAAGCGTTCCGAGTCATCTACAAGGTTCGTCATTCCTGCTCCAGAGCTGTCAGAGTGCGATTGTTATCAACGGCCGAGGTAATTTCCTAACTTATGCATGCAACTAGCGGGACGTCGGGCGTTTTTCAATCCCACGTGCAATTTTTGTTTGCGTAGTCCAGGAGAAGACTATTCAGATAAGTACAGACGGAATATTGACCTGATTGTGTGTTTCTGTCACATCTTCAAGTTTATGTAGCCTTGTTGTTAGTTTGTGCTATCAACGGTCCTGATTTCTGAAAATTTTACAGCCTACCTCCGATTCTTTTACTGGACACGCTGTTTGCGGTTATTTTGTCCATAGCGAAATCCGCATGAATCCTGTGTAACTTGTCCCTCAATTTTAAAGGCCCCGGTTTCTGGTCAAAATTTCGACCATTTTCCGTAGACCGATCCAACTTTTTACATAACAGATTAACGATAACCGTTTGGTGCGACCAAATGCAAAGATTATATGAATAATTAAGAATGTCCGTCTCATGGCTATATTTCGTTGTCGCCTCTTCAGAATTCCAACACAACGTTTATTCATATTAAACCTTCAAGTCTTGTTTCATCTAAAGCCCTCCAGGCTTGTTAAGCAACCACCCTTAGATGATCTTTCGGTTGGTAAGTGCTCTCCTGGATAACATTGCCTCATTGGATTGGGATCAAAGCTCGGAAATATCCAGATCATGGTTGCTCATTAGCCACTGTCTCTCCATCTGAGCCGTACATATGTTAAAACATAACGTTCACAGGTGTGTCGGTTCTCCAAGGACAAACATTATCAACTTCAACTGAAGGTGTCTGAATGTATGAGTGAACGTTTGACTTTCCTTGCAATTGCACCAACTTGGACAATTTACGCGAAACGAAGTTTTCCAAATCATCCGTTTGCTCCCCAACACAAGATTGCCTAGTGAAGGTATCCGGCTATTTTCGCAAGTCGTGTCCGTAGTAGTTCTAGCCGTTCTGACCGTCAAAATTACCATTGTCTCCAATGGAGATCACCTGATATGATCCTCAGAACGAAATATTCGTCGGTCCATGTGATGATTCGTCAACGGCTGCGTTCGTCGAAGCCTTCGGTGAACAGGTGGCAGTGAACTCTTTACAGTTTTTTGAACCATGGTATTTGAAAATTCCGGCGTCAAACCTTACTTAGTGGTGTATACGTGACTAATTCTCTCAGATATTTCACGAAGTGCTATTCATCTCGCCTAGTGTGTGTACCGTATCACTCTCCCATTCCCACTCCTATAATGTTCTCCACCAGCTTCACTGTAGTTATTCCCCACGGTTTTCGCCTCTTGGGATACCGTCCGTTTTCTTCTACTGCTGTGATCCACTGCATCTTGAACAAACTATATCAATTACATCCATCTTGACATTCGTGAAAAGCAAAAAGCGATTGCGGTTCAGTGAATTACGGAACAGCTCGATTTGTGAATGTTACCCGCCGGGTTACCCTCAATCCATAAATCGGCAATGATGACAACTTCTGTCCGAACACAACTCAGGGTGTGTCACATTTTTGATCCAGACGCGTTAGGAAGCCTCATACTAGTAGGACCTTTTTTGATCATTCTTATTAGTTAATCACCTATTAATCCTTTTCGCGATACGGCTTTGGTTATACAAACAGTTGTCTCCTCTGACTCCCTTGGAAAAAATTCGGGTGTGTCTACGCATAATGGTTGATTTATCCCAAAAAGGCAGCAGGTGTGGAGTGTGTCAATGTGCGATGGTTGCTTTATGACCATTCCACAAAAATAATGAACATTTATGGATAGTTTTCTACCATTCAGCTGCGATATTTTTGTCATTTGAGAACCGATTTCTATGGGCTAGCAGTTCCCATTGACTCTTAACCGATGACTGCTAATTAAAAACGGTAAGTATCCTATCCTAATCTATGTTCAATTTGGAGCATGCTTTCAGTTGCACGCCGACCGACATAAAGTACACGGTTGACAACATTGTCTAGTTTGTATGCTCGTGACATCCAGATCATATTTGATGATTTAGTCGATTGATACGGTGCTCATATGTCTCATAACTGTGTGATGTACTACTTCAAAGTAGGGATTGCTCCAAATTATTTCTCAATATAGCAAGCAGTCCCAAGACCAGGTAGCCGACCACATTGCCGATGAGATGTCCACGAGAGTGTATATGTGTTCAATTTTCACTAACTAAGCCTGAACACAATTTCGTAATCCCACGACCGAGCAACAAACAGTATTCTGCACTTAAAAGTTATAACACATTTCTCCTACAGCCTGCTCAATACTGACGCCATGACTGTCAAACTTCCATTTGGAGCTGCGGTTATCCCCATCTGCTTATTGTGAGTGCAAAGTTCACGCTTATGAATAGCCCCATTGAGTGCTTCCCAATGTAAGTGAACAGGGTGTCCGATTTTCCTATTACTCTTCAATTATACGACGCACGATGCTCTGGAAAGAGCACTCAGAGGTTTCGAGGATCTCTGGGCGGACCTTCTGTTAGGTAGTAAGCTGACTGATATGGGGTACATGAACGACTATTTTCATTTACCCCACCTCGGATGGGAATATGCAGACCATGTTGAATCGGTTGAATGATACAGGTGGTGTACGGTACGCACTTTGCACCTTCCAAATGTACAGTGTTGTTACAAAATTAAACTATCACTGACCTTATCTCTGTTGTTTCAGTCAGGCCACTCGAGAGTGTCGATGGCATCACGTGCGTGTAACATTGCTGACGAAGTGTCCATGAGGATGGTAAAACCACGTAATCCACTCGTTAACCTTCATCACTTGTAGCGTCGCAAAGGCATCAGATTGTCTACTTAAGACAGGGTCTACAATGATTGCGGGCACCCGGTTCTGATGTAAGGATCAGAGAGCTGGTCCGTTCACGCGGAAGGTGTATACAGACTGTCAGTATTCGAGCACGACCATCTCCAACAAGTAGCTCGTATCAACCGAGATGACTGTGTGAGTAACGCGATTGTCCGTTGCTGCCTATTGGGAGAATGTGCAAGTTCGCGAACAGCTAACCAAGATAATGAAAACGCACAGTCTGCGCTGGTTTGGTCACTGACCCCGTATGCCAATGGATCGTCTGCCGTGCCACGTGTTATTCAGTGTGGTTAATGATCGTTAGTGGAAACTGTAAGTCAGACAGACGATAACGTGGTCACGGACTATGGGAGTCTTGAACATACCGTTAGATAAGGTTGGTAGATGTCGGCGGCTAGGTTGAAGAATTCACAACCATCTCCATCGCTGATTGGAAACGCCTTCGCATTACGGTAGTAACACAATCAATGGCAGATCTGTACTCTTAACGAATCGCCGTCCTTTACTGCCTCCTCTTTTTTCCTACATATTACTCCGCTGCTCCATGGAGTTTTCTGAGGATCAACCAGCCGTGATATGTATGGGTACGGTACAAATAATAATCGCGAATACCATAGCACTGTTTGTTCGTCATCTTTATCCATGCTGTAAGTGATTTCAAAACACACGCGCTTTAGCATTAATGTTATTAACGATTGCATGACTTTACCTACAACAGAAAATCACGAAATATCGTTGGCAACCTCAAGTATCAAATCGGTCATTAGGGAATGGACGAAGGTATGTTAAGTGGGTGTTGCTCTCTCTGGAAAGTCTGTGATCAGAGGACAGCGAACGTCTACCGCCAGAGAAGCAGACGATCGCTTGTTCTAAGCAAATAACTTTCCACATAACAACCACTATTATGCAACATGGTACGCTCACCCTTCACACCAAACGTGGAGTCAGCCCAAACATATTATAACCAGCAAATCGTTGAACTAGTATCACAGACTGTCGATCGAACTGAAACATACACCTTGACTTTACTTAAGCGCCAATCAGTGTCACTTTGCCTTACAGTTTAGTAGACACATACACCTTTAAACGAAACGAGTCAGGATAGCGAAAACTATACACCTGGTATCACTGCGGCAATACCAAGAAGAACTGGTTTCCGAACTAACGGCCATCCTAATCATTGATATCGATGAATGCGGGTCAACAAGTGACGATGCCATGCGTAAGGTGAGCACTCGACCTCATCTGACATTCTTGACACTCATCAGCAAATACGCCCTAGCAGAGAAAAACTTTGCCCTCAAACCCATGCGAACAGAATTTTCAACATGTTTAAAGAGTACTCTAAAAATGTGATGACATCGTTTTTGAAACCAAAGTAGCCGAAACTAGGTCACCCGAGCCACGGGTACCAAAAGCTTGACGACGGTGAAGTGACCTGTGAAGAAAACGGTATAAAAGGTGAGAAGGAACACAATCAATTATCGTTCGACTGGTCACGAACATGAACGGCTGCAGCAGTTTTAACTACTCGTACTTGCTAGGTAGCAACTACCGGCAACCGGTCCGTCTTCAAGTTACTCCAGTTCTGAAAACGCCTAGATCTCCATCCTATTGTTCCAGAGTAATGGAACTGTACTCACCTAACAGCCAATCCATCATATCGGTGAAATATGTACAAGACAACCTATTTCCGAGGTCTAACGTTATCCCCTTTTTCAAAAAGTGTACGAAGTGTCTGCTGTCATTACTGCGGAACAAACAACATCCACATAATGATGAAAGTTTCAGCTGCTTTGAACCTGAGACGACTTTCTCAGCTGTGAAGGGTTCAAATAAGAGACAAGCAAGCCGGTTGCCATATTGACTACGGGTGTATTTAAATTTTCACTCCTCTTCAAATACTAGACGTTCGATATCGTTACCGAAGACAAGTAGAACCTGTTTAACATTCTTGGGGGAGTCAATTTCGTTGATAAAATTGTTCTTTGGTCATCCGAGGAAGCATACGCTCGACAAGAATGGTAAGCTCATTTAAGCTTTACAGATAGTTACCAGAACGATCAGGCACCTAGGAAACTGTACCAGACCCATTTTCAGTAGCCAGCGGCGTTCGAAAAGGCTGTCCGCTAACGCTCTATCTCTCCAACTCTGCCACGGATAACTTCCTAGAAACATTCAGAAAGTGAATATTCTGATTATGCGAAACTTCACCCATGCAATAAACTGCGTGACTTGGATTATGTCAATGGCATCGCGTGCAGTTAACGATGCCATGTCACTGGTGTGGAATGTATTTTACTGTCCAAGAGCCTGAAGTATTAGAGCAAGACTGACAGCACCTTTTGCCTGCGCTTGTGCTTGCTAGTGTCAGATTAGAGTCGATGAATAAGTTTGTCAGCCTGTGTCGACGCTTGGGTGTTGACAGAGGTGTGCGTGAAACGATCAAAATTCGTAGTTCAAACATCAGGGGAGTGCTTGTTAACTTGCAACACGTGACGATAGCAAAATGTGTTGCTGTCAATAAGATGATGATGAGGATGATGAACCACTTCGGGCTCATACTATTTGAACTGGCAAATTCTAACCGCAGATTAAAATCTGAATTTGGATGCGATGTTCCCAGAGGTAGGTGTTTGGTCAAATGTGCTGGTCGGATACCGGTCACACAGTCAGATTGCTTGGAACGTGTCTCTAAGATTTGTTGCAAATTTTTCAGAAATGTGTGATTTCGCCCGCTGTTCATAGCTATTGCCGTTCGCATTTTGAAACCGGTCTGTTACACAGAAAACGTTCATGTGAACGTCCCATTCCCTCTCGTCTGATTGCCGTCTGTCGAACTACGGTTCAACACAAACGCATTCCTCCACACATTTCACTCTGTCCCTGTTTCTTACACACACTGATTAGAATCTCAACCGATTCCGCTGTACCTTCTGTGTGATGTTTCTCTATTCTCGCCACAACTATTGTATATTTTCATTGCTCCTGGTAACTTGCACTCTCCGTCACCCTGCTGTTCTCCCCCAAGTCCCTGTTGAAACCTGCAATCGCACTTTCATTTCCCCTATTTTTTCAACCAGCCGTGGACTTTTATAATCAGATCAACATGCTCTACGGAACGCTACTTGAATTTTGCACGGAAGAATCGTGTCCCGTAATGAGTGCTGGGCCAAAGTACGAGTATCACTGGGCCGATGGACAAACAGTCAAAAAACCGCTCAAATGTTCCGCACCTCGCTACGTCAATTGCTTGATGGTGTGGATTCAGCGACATTTAGAAGACGAAGCCATCTTTCCCTCTAAAATCGGTAAGTTCCACTGTTTCCTTTGCCATATGTTGTTCCGTGTTAGTTTTAAGGACATAAAACTTTAGCACTTGCGTGCCTCTATGCTGCGTTTGACCAGACTGGACAGCAGTGCTGTGAGCAGCTCAGTTA
>LOND01002660.1:26819-37707 GCA_014220965.1 Paragonimus kellicotti | reverse complement strand
ATTTGTTGTATACCGTTCACCCTTCAGTTAATCTAGTTACACGCGCCCTCACCTTATCTGCTACTGTCCCGCCCGATTGGACATCTGATCCAGAGTACTGTACCCAGCTGAACTAAAAAAGAAACAGCCGGTGGGAATATTATCGTCATCGAGAGGAAATACTGACAGCAAATATTCTTGTTGTCAGTCTTTTTGGGTCAATCCGAAAAACGTGTGATCCTGGAGACACAATTGACACAAACTAAATCGCCATCACTTTGCAGTGTAAAAATACGCAAGTCATCGTTGAGCCGTTCAATGTCCTAAAATCGTGGCTGATTAGTCTGTCTTCCACATTTCAACAGATTGTCAAATTTTGACCACGGATAACCATGGTGTTCCATGAATTTTTACTCACTCTAATGAACTGGTGATGAATTGGCTGTGCCCAACAAAACTAAAAAAACAACGACATCATACTCAGTGTCTCACTCTGGGTAAGTAGACATCCATTTAGGGCGTATACCAAATTATCGAAAACTGCAAGCATGAGCCGTGCTCTGTTTCAAGCCAGGTCCGAGCTGAACAGTGGATATCCCCTCCGGAATAAACATGCGGCAAAATTCTGAAATCCTTTAAACTTATTCTAGTGAGATGCTCCGCTCAAACGTGATTATGTTTTCATGAGGCAACTGTGCTCACCACTGGCCGTGGCAAGGATATGTACTACGAGCTCTAAATGAGAGCGAAACTCGAGTCTAGTGCTTCTTTTCGAAAGGGGCCGACTGGAAAGTCTATGGGAATGCGACAGCTGCGATCAATTGTGGAGTGATGTTCAACTTATATAAAAACTGAAATTTCCTACTTCTCAACGGTAATTTCTGTTACCTATGAACTGTTTACTGTTGTATCAGATATCAGTCGGTCGATTCTACGCCTATCTCGCCCATATAATGTTAATGGTTTTTAGTACACCTTAATTAATGGACTGAAAATAACAGAGCGTCACCAGCAAGTTGTATTACTCTACGTTTCAACCATCTTAGGCAGCTTTCCTCACGAGCCTCGTTTACTGTCATTCACCCACTGAGATAGGCCGCTTAACGATCTGACCCGCCTGAATACCAAAACCGGGCTTGTTACAAATTCATCGTCTTGCCATGGGACAAGCACAAGTAATCCCATTTCACAGGTCGCGTTTTCCTAAGGATCGCTCATCCGTTCTGCACCATCGATCTATCCGAACAGACACGCAACACCGTCACACACACACACACACACTGTTCATACGGTGTGACTGACTTTCCCAGAGCTGTAGCGCAGCAGGCATCACATGTAGCATACATGTCGATTTCAACGTAGTACGTCTGTATAGGATTGACCTATAAGTATGTGGAAGCACTTTTATAACATTCTGTTAAGTTCAAAAACTTTTCAGCGGATTCTAAAAGCAGACAAGGACTGTTAAATGAACTATTATACGGTAACTGACCCCATAACTATATCGCTGGGTGTAATTCAAGCTGATCAAGCAGGAACTTGAATTGCCAAAAGTTTTTATCTTGTACGAACCCACAACAAGGACAGGCCATTAATTTATTTTGATGTTAAGGATGACAAACATGAAAAGGAAATCCAGCTAACATAAGAAGGACTGACACGAAAAGTGTCTAGTCGAGTAGGTTAAATTAAGTCGGTCCACTGTCAGTTGTGCAGACCCGAACTTTCTTAAAAGCAGTCCGAACAATAATGGAGGGAATTTATGCGGTCGAAATGTGTGATAGGCTTTCATTTCAGGTCCCGACATCGAGTGATGAGTATGAACCGTCGCAGTCATTCTATAGATCATATTTCGCCAGGTTTGGCTTCCTCGCCAATGGGTCAGAATGGTCGGAGTCTGTGATCCACCTAAGTTATGGTGGCGCTTGAGTTTGATTGGCCAAGGATGGTCAATTTCAACCAAAGCTAACGCAACAACTGGTCCGAATTAACTATGGGTTTATCTACTTATAAGATGCCAAACTGGATTGTAAGAACCGGATTAACGACATTCAGGAGTGGGGAAGTTTTTGGAAATGCTGCAAAACCGTCTATTGCCCTTAATTTGTAAAATTTGAGTGAACGGCTCAACGATGACTTGCGTATTTTTACACTGCAAAGTGATGGCGATTTAGTTTGTGTGAGTTGTGTCTCCAGGATCACACGTTTTTCGAATGGACCTTAAAAGAATTGATTGCAAGAATATTTTCTGTTAATATTTCTCGTCCACGACGTTAATATTCCCACTGGCTGTTTCACGATCCGTCCGAATTGATCGCGCTGTTTTTTTATAGTTCAGCTGGGTACAGTACTCGGAATCTGATGTCCAATCGGGCGGGACAGTACTAGATAAGGTGGGGGTGCGTCGAACTTGATTAACTGAAAGGTAAACGGTATACAACAAACGTCATTACGCGATCAAGGTCGAGAGACGAGCGTACGTTCTAAAAGAGTGAGGAACCGAGGGCAAAGACCATGTTCTTTTACATCCCAGGTCCAAACCGGCTAACCAGCTGTCAACTGAACTTTGATCACTAGTTTATCCACAGATATGCACCAATGGTCAGTGAGTGTTGAGCGTTGGAGACCACTCAGCGTATTTTGTTCACCCCACAGTGTATTGATTGGTCAGAAGAGACTGAGTATCGCCGGTGGTGAATATTCCAAAAGTGAACGTTTTGTATTTTCATTCGAACGTAGTAAGTATTGGCTCCATTTGTTTCGCGAACGTGAAGTATGACAGTGAGCAGGCATTGCACATGAATAACTCAACGCAAAATTGGTCCTCCCATTGCCTCTTTCGTTTCATCGAAAAAACGTGCTGTTGGGGTTTCATCATCTTGAACTAGTTAGACATACCACACTGAAATATGATAGCAAGAAACTTCTACAATCGTAGACGATCTTACAGAACGAGAGCGTGGAGATTTTCTGAATTATGCATAAAATTGTTAGTAAACAGATAAACTGGACACGTGCAGCTTGACCATGAAGCACGCCTGAAGTAAAATCTCAGCTTAAGTTTCCAAACAACCTCGAGGGGTTCGTCCATAGTTTTTCAAATGTACCGTTTGAAATAACATTACCCATGGCCATTCAGTTAATGTCCGACCTTTGATTTTCTCGTCCGTTCACCGATAGACTAAGTATATAAGTCCAATTTTAAAATATGCCCAACCAAACTTGTCAACTATCTTCAGGATGTGATTTAAACCAAGTTAGCTAACTAGCTTTACTGTTGCTGTCAATATACTCATACTATGACGAGACACGAGTGCCATCGGAAAAATAAAACTCCTTGAGACGTTCAAAACATTACGTGGTCGTGACAGTATCATAAGGAGGTTAGGACCTGTCTCTTATACACAAAGTTCCGGTCAGGTAATCGAGTACAGTCGAATAACGCTCTCTTGTAAAAGCTGTAATATTTCATCATCATCATCATAGACAGCAATACATCAGTGGTTCACACTGATGCTTAACTGCCACACAACCACGAAGAACAAAGAAAAGAAAAAAACCTATATAGGAAGAAAGAAGAAAACAGAGGAGGGGAGGGGAAGTGGACCTAACTACTAAAAATAGCTACGTCTATATTCAAACATACAACATCAAGGCGCCTACACCTTGCAAACAAACAACCGAGCTGTAAGTGAAAGTAAGGCGTCATCAGCAAGACAGCTTCCTTACGGCTTTCACTGCCCCGCGTCATTAAGTGCACTCACTTCACAGGTAATTGACTTCATTTCGTTACACCGGGTCATATGTCAACTTCGCCCCTTATTCCAGTCGGTTACGATGTCCGCGAAAAGGTTCGGTGTGGCACCGGCTCGATTAGTATCCTCAATATATAGCACAACCACCTTGTTCAACGCTGCTTATCAAATAGCCGCTTCCTAACCTCATCGTTGTTTTTTCGTTTGTGCCACTCGATGCGAACGATCAAACGTGGTCTGATAATCGGTAATCAGTTTTTAAGAACGGTCCATGTCTTCTACTCTGATTAGCCGAGCTTTGCAGCCGTAAAGTAACTCGACGTCTACGGTTGCCTTGTGTACGCGACCCTTGTGCTTCAGATAGATGTCTGTGTCTCCAGAGGTGTTCCAAGTTAAGGAACAGACAGACTTGAACGAACGTGGACAATCTTGACGTTCGCAACTCCCGATGCTGAAGTTGTCGGTTAGCTAAGCGTGAACCTTAGCCTGAGCTAAAGTGTGAGAATAGAGCGTCTACTGTATGTTCACATAGTTGTTCGGTACACCGGTGTGCTTAAGTGGCTCTAGAGGTGTAAACCGTGTGTCGAACGAAACGACATTTGTTAGTCGGTGGTACGCGTGATACTGTTCCAGAATTTGACGGAGATCGAACATTTATTATTTGTGTTGTAATCCATGATGAAATCCTCTCTTCTGCCCTACTGTCTGCTATAAGTCGACGGAGTATAATGAGTGCGTGAACCCCAGGTGTGACTGGAGTTAAAGTATTCCCCCCACAGTTTCCACAAAAAATCCGCGATCTTTTCCTTGCAATAGGGGCTGCTGTCAAGTGATCCCGACACTTAGGGATAGCTTCCGTTGTGCACACTAGTTGAAACAACCAAGTCTAGGTCACCACCAATGTAAGCACTTTCTAAAACATACCGGCACTAGGTCACCTGGACCAGCAGACCTATTGCGTTTCAGAGCCATATTGCAATAGCGGACCTCATTTTCAACGTGCGCTTTTAAATCTGCTAATCCGAACGTTAACAATTCAAGCCTTCGGCGGTAACTGCAAAAGACCAGTCAAATTGGCTCTTTAGATGTGTTGTCCAGCAGTCCAGCCTTCTGGACCTATTACGGATGGGTGCACCATCCGGCTTGCTGATAGCTGAGCAGACAGCTGAACTCCCAGAGGTTGGCTTCAGTAGTCCGCCAGTATTATTTAAAGCAAAACAATTATTGCTCATCGAAATGACGAACGAAGCGACAACGTACCAGCACGTGATCTGAATCCAAGCATGTACTACAATAGAAACGACAGTTCTGTGTAGCATACCGGAGGAGGACACAAAGTAAGGTAATGACGTACACTGTTTACAGTGGTCCGTTGATCAATCTGTTTCAGAGTAAGAACGTTACAAGCGCCTATACTGAATCGCATTCTAGACGTATGCAAATGACAACAAAATGTTAAGACTGAGTGATGAGAAATAAGGCTTGCCGAGACAACGTTGTCATGGTTAGCTACATCTATGTTGAGATCTGTAGCATGATATCTAGAAGTAGAGATCGAGAGGGACCTGAAAGCTGAATAGGATAAGACGATGGGATGGGGTCGGTGGTAACGTTTTCGTCTATCCACTCCGCCGTACGCAACACATGGGACGACCCGGCTTATACTGGCAGACGGGTTGGTAGTTTTGCGACTATTCACAATTGTGTGTGTTCCGAGATACTGCCAGAACTAATAGAATGAAGTAACTAATAGAATTATTTAGTGAATTATTTGGTTTAGAAGCTTGTACCGCAACACAATGAGCTAAACCTGGTACCAATTCGTTTTACAACCACTCTCCAACTTGGAATATCAGGAGGTTGTATCTCGTCAGACCTTTAACTATTTGCCTTCCTGGCATGAGTGACGCTGTCATTGTGATCGTCACACTGCCTAATTTAACGCAACGGATCATTAAGATGCGCAGGCTGTCACACTACAAGGTGTTTATTTCTATGTGACATATAAGTTCATGTGGACTAAGTATTACTTAGCTGTCCACACCTGCGCAAAAGCGGTCGTTGCGTTCGAGTTCGAATCCAGGACGTAACTATTTGTATTGGAACATTCTTACACTTGAGCCACTGCGGACACTAATTTGTCGAGTTCACTTCACATCTTTATGAAATAAGCACACAAAATATTTCAGTTTAGAAGCGACCTGGCTCAATGTTAGCTTAGACGTCAGCATGTGAGGAGTTACATGTAATCGAAATGAGATGATCTATGTTTACTGCGCTCACTGCAACTTGTGATGGTAGGTTCACCTGTCGTTACTTGAGTCGCAAATCACCGTTGCTTCGGTAACAATTCTCTAGACCTTACTCACTGCCAAGTTCAAACTAGGTCAATGTGAAATCGATTATGGATTGGAATGTTTTCAATCGTTCAGTTCACTCATTCATTCTCTCACTAGTGGCAGTGTATTGTTACCCGTGAACAATGTCGAAAGTGAGATCTACCTTAACTGTCTGGGAATCGGTAGAGAAATACGCAGCTTAATTTTGTGCTTTGGTTTGCTAGTAAGGAATGCGTTATATATGTTTCAATTCGAATTCAAATTAGGCACATGTTTGTTCGTAAAGTCAAGAAGACCATATGGATATGTTGATTTTGTTTAAAAGGGGTGCAAATCAGGTCGTCTTGTTATTCATCGAAAAATGAGAAACTTCAGCATTGTCATACGCGCGGTTTTGTCAATCTCACTAACAAAACATTTTCCAAGTCTGACACTCAAGGGAAAGATTTTTCTGTCCAAACTACTTGAAGCGCTGCTCCTTGACCTACGAGAATAAGACGAATCTTGTAAGCAGCAGATCAATTCTAACTGCAGTGAGGAGGGTGATCCAAATACCGTTTTCGACGGAAAGTCGGTAAACCTTGGTTAAACTTTGCAGTACTTCACAACAAGATGAACAGCGTGGTCAATGATCGTACAAAAATTCGTTTGCGAACTTTTGAATTTGACAGAACTCTCAACTAATTTGTCCGAAACTCCTAATTTTGGTGGGTAAATAGATGTGTTCAAGTCACTTCAACCCACAACTCGGGAAAGCCATCGGATATTTTAGGTATATAGAACAGAGTAATTGGAACCAACCTATGCAATTTCTGGAGGTTGACAACTCTTGAGCAACGGATGGGTTCAAAGGTAAATGATGAGACATAGAGCAATCACGAATGACACTCAAACTAGTCAGGCATGGGCATTCTGGTTGAGAGTAATGTGATGTGTGGTTCATGAAAAGTTAACCAGGTGTGCTGTCTCTGCGTGTTTGTATGCGACAAGGCACTTCTTCGTCACCGGTCACTAAGACGAGTAACTAGAGGCGAGACGCTATAAGAGCAGAAGCCGAAAAGTATACGGTCTTCTTGAGATCGTACACTACACATTTGGGTCACTTCCTCAAAAAAGTATTCGCAGAAGGTTTGAATGACATATAAGCGTGGTACCTACTTTGAATAGGCCCATGGTTCAGTTCCACTGCAGTGCCAAATTCGGTACTCACTGATTACAGTATTCGTACCCCCGGACGTATATCGAGTAGCAGGCACTACTAAGTCTGCAGTATGCTGGGTCAACAGGGCAGCTGGATACAAACTTGTTCTGAACACACAGACGGATTGATATGTCTAATTCATAACTCCCAAGTAAGTTTCAGAATGCGTCTCTTCTTGTTGAGGAACGGGGCAATGAATGCGTCGGTGATGTCTACCTTTTGACACGTCTCTAGTGTGAACTTTGTGATTGGAAAAGGTTGATTTCAGGTTTTAGGGCAGCTGGTATTTTTAGAGCGGCCATATGGGTTTGCAACCACTTTGGACGGTGCTCACTGATTCGGGTACCTTCATTACATGATAAGTGCCCATTTGCTATGACTTCATCTGTTTCCTGATATATCTACCGTTCGCTTTCATGTAGTTACATGTATGGATGTATCCAGATTGTACAAAAATGATCTGGAAGACGTGGCACGAACCATATCTTTCGAGTATTCTGTCGAAACTGATGCACTGAACTAGTTGTTTTAAGATCCTTACACGATCGATTGAGTGTAAAGAGAATGAGAAAATACACCACGGCGTCCTTTACTATTCAATATATTCTTTACTGAGGGATTCCGTCTTCAAATTTTACAAATTAAGGGCAATAGACGGTTTTGCAGCATTTCCAAAAACTTCCCCACTCCTGAATGTCGTTAATCCGGTTCTTACAATCCAGTTTGGCATCTTATAAGTAGATAAACCCATAGTTAATTCGGACCAGTTGTTGCGTTAGCTTTGGTTGAAATTGACCATCCTTGGCCAATCAAACTCAAGCGCCACCATAACTTAGGTGGTTCACAGACTCCGACCATTCTGACCCATTGGCGAGGAAGCCAAACCTGGCGAAATATGATCTATAGAATGACTGCGACGGTTCATACTCATCACTCGATGTCGGGACCTGAAATGAAAGCCTATCACACATTTCGACCGCATAAATTCCCTCCATTATTTTTCGGACTGCTTTTAAGAAAGTTCAGGGTCTGCGCAACTTACAGTGGACCGACTTAATTTAACCTACTCGACTAGACACTTTTCGTGTCAGTCCTTCTTATGTTAGCTGGATTTCCTTTTCATGTTTGTCATCCTTAACATCAAAATAAATTAATGGCCTGTCCTTGTTGTGGGTCGTACAAGATAAAAACTTTTGGCAATTCAAGTTCCTGCTTGATCAGCTTGAATTACACCCGGCGACATAGTTATGGGGTCAGTTACCTTAGACTCGCGTCTACAACACGCAGCACACATCACACTCGAGGTTTTCATTTGTTCTTCAATAACTGACATTGTTAAGAGGTTAATACGTAATCCTTTAGATAATCCTACGTTTTCGGCCAGTGTGCCCTTCGGTTCAGCAGGTTATATGTTTTGGTGCATTCGAAGTATACCAATTTGTGACAATTTGCTTAGTGTTGTGGACCAAGAACTCAAGTGGCGTAAGTATAGTTTATTCGGAAAACCAACACATGGCGTGTAGACTTCAACACATAACATTGATCTCAAGACGCCACAGTTGCGATGGATGCCAATGCCCAGTTCTTGTATGTACTGATAACCCTGTCACGTCAAACTGCACTCCAATGTTTCTCCTTGTATTCCCTTCCCTAGTAATTTCGACATCCAAATGCATGCTCATGCCTCGCTACTGAGTGGTAGTGTGAGTAGTATAGTGCGATCGCTTGTCTTCACTACAAACTTTTCTGCCTCAGTTTTCTCTGAATATTGTACGACATGTGAATTTCAGTGATTATGCCACAAAGTGAACATATTCCACTCTGGTCAGGACAGCATTTCTATCCGGAAGTCGGTTGCGTTCAGTTCTTCAGCAATAATGGTTGTGGGAATCTTTTGCCCCTTTTAAAGGGCCGATTACCAGTAAACTTCGTTTCAACGCTCCAACCTCACTAACTATTGCGAGTTCAGATCATCTAGAAAGCTGTTAAATTCAAACAAGACGTTATGGAATTGTTTTGCCACGGTTGCAGCTGACTGATGAACTCTCATCCAGTCATCTGTTTACATTTATTCGTGACTGACTGTCACACTTGAGGATGATATGACATTTGCTTTGGTCTCGTTTTCAGGCACTTTTGGTCAGATTACAAGATCTACTACTCGTAGTCAGAAATGATCCATGGCGATACGGTTGCTAACTTCAGACACGTAAAGCCATATTGCTGTGGGCGCAAAATCTATTGGGCCTGTCTATCCTTCAAGTTCTTTGCAGTTCTGATCCACTCTAAAAGACTGTGGTCCGTCCGTCGTTGAAATTATGATAAAGACAGGTACGGCATCCACATATTCAGTGCCCATGCGGCCACTAAGCATAGTCTTTCAATGGTAGAATGCTTCTGGTTGAATACTACTGGTGGTTAAGTCACTGACGTTCACTTTCACAAAATTCGAATTCTTCAGTAACGGATTTTCTCGTTCATATACCCGGCTGAATCATTGCTGTGCATCACCATTACATTCGAACTTATTATCTTTTCGAGGTGGTTTGTGTGGTGATGAACTTATGAAATGGAAATTTTTTCTGAACTAACCACAGCATCTCGATAAGCACAAATTCAAAGTGGAACCCTCTCTGATTGGTATTATTTCCTCTCGCATTGGTTCATCTCCACTGTATCCAGCCTTAATTTCTAGTACAACCACCGATGGCCGTCCAAGCTGCAACTCATCAACGTTAATTCGAAGTCCAGTCCTTGTGATTCGTTTTAAGACGACACATCTGGATGTACGACAATTTCCGATTCTGTGTTGAGCTATACTATCATATCAGCTCAGTAGATCACCACATTATCCTATCAACTCAACAGTTGAGTGAATAAGCCCTAGGAATCTGAACGATGTTTCGGCCAAACTCGAAGGAAAAACATTCTAAATAAATGTCGCTTTTTGTGCACTGTGAATACAGTCTCCTCAGGGTCTGCGAGTTGAAGTAATACTTAACAGTATTCGCAGCACAACGGTAAAAATTTCGTCTGCTGCAGTCTGTCGAAAATTCCGGCGGCATACCATACCGTCACAACGGTTTTGGGTTATCGAGTTTAGTTTTCAAATGTCGGCATACAAGTGTAATTTCCGTTGATCATGATGATGTTAAGTTACGGATGAACTGTCTGAGCTGCCGTCTTCTTTGATGACGCCTCAATCCACCATGTGTTTACATTTGGCTTCTTACATCCTCTTAGAGATGCACCGAAATTTTGCAAAGTTTATGCAATCTGAGGGTTCCAGTTGTCAGCATCTCATGGAATACAAATACAGCAGCCGTCAATCATGAGTGGCAGCGTGTTCCTTGTCAGTGGACTGGGACAAGGGAGCGGTGTAGACGAACGTCTTGATCTGCTGCGATGTTGTTGATGTCCATGAGAGTCCAGGAACCGTGCTCAATCAACAGCATTCTAGGATTCAGGTCTATGACTGCATCTGTCGCTGCCAGGCCTCGAATAAAAGTATCGTAAGGCTGTTCACTGAGAGGCAACGGAGTAGTTTTCAACGATTTAATTGTCAACAGTTACTTGCGTTCATTTTACGCCATCATTTACCAAATAATGACCTC
>LOND01002659.1:37481-48341 GCA_014220965.1 Paragonimus kellicotti | reverse complement strand
TGGTCTCCAAAGAGCGAGTGACAAGAACCAGTGAAAACATAGGCAAAGCAGACTCAAAAAGCAACGCATGTAGCCGCCAGACGAATGCGAATTTACACGAGAAACCGGTCGATATTGACAGAAAATCATTGACTCTATGGCCGCATGAGAGCTCGGAGAAATGTTTGAAATCCGCGCCAATGAATATCTCAGTAACGGCGTGAGCTATCTGACTTCTGAGAGCAGAAGCGTGTCTTTCGGGCCTGGTTCTTCCTTATGCTACTACTCATTTTTCCTGTCTCCAACCAGAAGTACAATGAGACTCTGGCTCATCATACCTCTGCCCATTGGCCTGCCTGGTATGAATGACAGTGCCAGTTTGGTCGCCACACCGTCCAGTTTAACACGATAAGTCATCGAGTTGCGCAAGCCCCCACGCCGCGTCCAGGTCCAACCTCGCTGTGACGTAAAAGAAGCAGGAGCCCACACACAATAAGATATGTAACGGAGCGTGGTAAGTTGAACTCACGTTCCTCTCCTGTGATGATATCTATCCTAGGGAAAGTCGATTCTGCTGAGCAGAAGGGCTGTCACTTTTATAAATACATACATAACCTTTTACTTCGTTTCCCCAGTTTATGTATCACGATATCTCTGCATTTCCATGTTGAAGACCACCTGAATAATTACAGTTTGTGCGGATACAACAGTAACCAGCAACAGGTGAAATCGAAAAGGAGCAGTGAATGGTAACTGTGTTCAAGTGCTGGCCTGATGAACGCTCTGTCTGCCAGGTGGTTCTCATTAATGATGACTAGGTCTAGAAAAAGGGAATCTGAGCAGAATGATGTCGTGTTGGGGCGTTGACATGTTGTGTCCACGCTCTCCGTCGTGTCAACACCAATAAGGAAGTCGGAAATCCGCTTTCACAGGCCTGGGGAGATAGCCGCGCCTAGTTCACCTTGGGTGCATTGAAGCCACTCATACTGAGCACATGAGTAGAGTGTTGTAGCCCAAGGAAGTTGTCTAGGATTACGAGAAGAGTGTCATCGTCGTAGGTGTCGGATGAGGAAGTACGGTGAACAACCCCTATTAGGAGCGAGTCTTGGCGACGCAATGTTAGTCACAGGGCGTCGCATTTATCGCAGAACTGGTTGCCCTCCATTGAGTCTGCGGGCGTGAAAATATCGGTTATGCGTACGTCAGCAACCCTACAGGACGCCTGATCAACATTCCTTGGTGTTGCAACCCGCGACATTTTCCCCCCCAGCTGAGTTGCGTATGTTAAGGGGATATTTGTGAGTTTTCTTCCGGGGCGGGGTTTGTGTGAGGATAACGTCTGCGGCTTCATGGGGCCACTAATAGAAGTGTCTCTCGTTTCGGTTCAAGGAAATTCCTCTTGGATCACATGGAACGGCGCCGACAGGCTACTGTCATTCCAAATCCTTCGAAGGAGCAATTTTCTAGATCCTTTGGCGAGTTCGGGGATAGGTAACTTGGAAAACGGTTTTTCATATGGTTTCGGTGTCGATGAAATGCGTGTCCGTGCATGGGACGTCGGTCGTTGGAATTACGACTAGAGAAACAGCGTCCCTGTTTCCCAGTACTGGCACATAACCGTATGTGTGTACTACTGGAACAGAGACTACGATCTTCATTTCCGGTTGTGGCTTCCGGTCTGCCATGATTTTGTGACTTGCTTCACTCCGCTGCTCGCCGTACTTTCTTGCGAGATCGGCGAAAACCCGCCTCATCGGGGCGACGGCGGATCCAAAGCACTGGTTTTCCACCATCATCTCGGTCTGAGCTGGCTCTGTATGGGTTCCCAAAAAGCCAAGTGACATTTTGGTGGTCTTGGCGCTCAGCCTGCTTGTGATTTCGAGGTTTATGACACTCGGGAAGAAGGAAGAAGCTAAGACTGACTTGGCTAAGCTCGGTTACAGTAAATTTTGTGAAGAAGCTGCTCTATAAAACAACTCTCCTTCCCCTGAGAACTCTCTCTTTGTTCTTCTTAACAGCCTCCTGCACGTGTGCAGTTGAGAGGGCAGTTCCCTTCTTGGTGACTGCAACACCAGAGGGGGCAAAAGCTACGCACTCATTCAAAGACTGCAGTTCCAACGTCACTTCAGATAAAATCCATTGATACTCGTTCATCCTACTCTCCATGGAAAATGTAAAGGGGTATACCGAGTTAAAAAGAGCCCGGCAGTTGCAGTCGCAGGTTTTTGTGTCACTCCACATTTTGTGGTGCGCGCGTGATCAGTCAGGGGCAAAGCGGCGCCTTGGCTGGCGTTAAACCTGCAGCTAATGCAGATAAAGTTGGCAGGTAGGCCAGCTGCTGGTGCTGGTCTTTGTTGAGGCCAGTGCATTCTAAGTGATACCACTTTTGGCACTTGTAGCAGTGCATACCATTTTGCGCGGACATTTCGCCCCCGTATGGGCCGCAATAGGTCACTGCCTCTGTCGGTGTTTGCCCAGTCCCAGAACAGCTAGGTCTAACTCGGACTATCAACGATAAGACCAAGCAATATACAACATAACACAGTTATACAAACAGATGCGAGGTAACACAGAAGCTTCAATAAGTAACGAATTAGTATGTTATTCGGAAAAGAATAACAGTAATCCTACGCAATTCTTGATGCGCAGGGCACCAAAAGGGCAAAATTGTACGTATACAACGATAAGGAGCAAATCTGAACCAAATTTCGAGTTGCTCGCGAAAAATTCAAGTCATCACTTGGGAGGGTGTGACTTTATCTCCATTTCGGCACGCTGCTGAGGACCTTGAGAGTTCACGCATCGGGATACGGAATTCACAAAAGCTGAAACCTCTTACCTCAGTTTGCAACCCATTGAATCCGTTCACCATTATATCGCTCACCGTCAGTGTCATGACAATCGGTTTTTTTGACGTGTAACGCAACACGCTGCTGCTTTTTGATGCCATTTTAGTTTTCGGTCGTGTAAGCCATGTGCATATCTTACTAGTCCCTTGGTTGACGCTTGCTCCTGTTATCTCCCTTTACAGGATTGTCGTTGGCGCACTTACTTCCGAAGAACGCTGTCCCCCAGTGTATACACGTTGCACAAAGTTGGGTTGCGAAGAACGTCTGGCTCGCTCGTTACAGACGTGTAGTGGATTTGATTGTTATTGAGGTTTATGGGCCAAGTAAGGCACTGTCACTATCTACGGAATCTGTCGGGAACTGTGTCTGTAATATTTTCACTCAGTTAGTTCGAAGGTGTTAGAAACAGATCAACAGAAAAATATCCAGTCGTTACGCGCTATAGAAAACCAACCGACAATGAAAACAAAGACTCAGCGCGTTGACCCTCGTGTATTAGTATCGACCCTGGAAAATAGAGTGTACAGAGAAAACACGTCAAGCTAGCGAGGCACGGAGCGAGTTGTGTTTTTAGCCCCGGGACGGATATTACAAAAAGGGAAAAGGAGGGTTTGACTAAAACAAGTGTGGGTGAGAAACCAAACACGTCAAAAACGTATAAGTGAATGCGACTATCGCAAGTATCATTCATCATAATCACTACAAAAGAGTTGCAAGTTGGGGATAGTAGACTTGTGGCATTCACCAGAATTTCGTATAAACTCATTTCAGTTGTTAAAATCGGCTACTCTATGTTTATAAATTACACTGTCGTGAATTACCGTGGTCAGTCTCACTGTTGAACTCTTTGCAAAGTCCACGGCGGAACTCTGCGGTGGCTCCCTCAATACAGTAGGTGCATGCGAGATGGGTTCTCAGTTGTCGCGTTCGCAGTTGTCGACCAGGTTTTGGGGCCCCATCATTTTCTCTCGGTTGGAATAAACTTGAATGCACTGCAAACAGGAGAAATTATGCATCTTAACTACTGAGACGATATACAATTTGTGACAGGGAAATATAGATACGGTAGCGAAGCCTGTACGATCAAAAACAAAATTACGTTCATCGGTGAAAATTGTGAGATTGAAGAACTCATGGGCAAAGTGAATTAGTTGTATGAATCCTCATGCCACAACAAAATAGCGAGATGATACTTGTCACATCTACCGTATATTTTCGGAGTGTTACATCACCGCTCCCAAAGCGTACACACGCAGTCCTCAGCTCCCGTAAAAATGAAGTATTTATTCCTCATTCAGACCTGAAGCATAGTTGTAGGAAGTCAAATTGAAATACATAATGATTCAGCAGAGAATGAGTGAAGGTTTGTCTCAAACCTGTCACATTGTCATTGCCAACATCACGGAATCAAGCTACGAGAGAAAGTCGAAGGTGACTTGCCGATGATTGCATCCATGCTTCTCATAAAATTTAATTCAATGCACAGGACAACTGATGGCATGGAGCCATGACGTCAAGGTTCTTGCGCCGTTACACCGCAGGCATTCAACGTTTCGACTCCAGATCTTCTGGTTTCAACCTAGGGAAGGCCGCCATACCAATTCAAGAGAACAAACCGAGTTAAACGACACCACCGTCCTCAGTTCTCTAGTAGATCTGAAGTACTGCTTCAAAATTTTTCCGTAGCCAATATATTGATCAACTTTAATGCGACACACACTCGCAAAGCATGCATTTGCACGATATACTTTCCGCATGAGACTGTATATGAGCTCGTCTTCCAGAACATACCTTGCTATAAGAAAAATTAGATGTAAGATCTTCATCTTTTGATCAGAAATCTGCGGAATGATATATCTTAAAGCGAAAACCCAACATCTAAGAATCTACAGTCCCATCGCTTGTGATGCTGCAATCCAACTAGCATTGTCACAGTCTCCACCGAATGACATATGTGCACATTTAGTGGGAAACTCCAATAGTCCGACCAGCGCTTAATCACGTCAAAATCAATTTAGAGTGCACTGGAATCAGTGGCGTTCCAGATTTTTAGGTCATCGGCGTATAGGAAGGCGTTGCTAGAAGTATCTTCCGGAAGGTAAATGATGTAGATCAGAACTAACAGAGGACCTAGTACTGACCCTTGATGAACTCCCGCAGAAATGAAAGAGCGAGATGAGGGACCTGATCCGGTTTTAACTCTGGAAGTTCCATTATCGAGAAAAGAAGCAATCCAGCAAAGAATCTCTTATTGAATACCATAAGCTTCAGTCTGCGTTTCAGTGGGCCGTGTGGGACACGGTCGAAAGCCTTGGCAAATCACAAGAAGATAGCATCCGAGATTAGGACACTGTATTTGCATCCGTCAGACAGCACACGAAGATCAGCAGAGTTGTTATGCATGACTGTTTAAGAAGGAAGTCACTGCTGCTCCAACCTGTGTGGAGCACGGGGACCATCCCTCCGTGCTGGGGTCACTCGATAACAGTTTCCATATTCAAAAAAGTATCAGGGACCACTGCAAAGACCACAAAAGAATTAGTTCGAACACAGTCATCAGGGTTTTCGCATCCATTATATTTCGTGGATTCACTGCAGCTCGGGAGAGGGGCATGGAAGAAAAAGCATGGTTCCGCCCTGGGCGGCGATGTAGTGATCACATTTTTACTCTTCGTCAAATTCTGGAGCAGCGTCATGTGTACCGCCGGCCAACAATCGCCGTATTCCTCGACTATAAAGGTGCGTTCGATTCGGTGGACCGATCTACACTTTTAGAATCGCTAAATACAGGCGTGTACCGACCAAGTATGTGAACATACTGTCGGCGCTTTATTCCCTATACCTGCAGTGGTTTCTTTGAAAATCCTGGGGTGAATCTGTTCCGGACCTATTGCACTGCATAAATTAACCTTGAATAATAGGTCGTCGGCATCTAACGCATCTAATCTGTGGCTGTCGGAAATTCTGCAGTTGTGAAGTACGGTGCCAGTTGGGCGGTGCGACGTTGTAGACTGCTGAGTAGCGCTTCCCGAATAACTCAGCCACAGCTAGGGTGTCGAACAGGGTCACTCTTCTCTGCTTAGCAATAGTTGTAATGAGAGATATCATGCCAGTTTCGTATACCTCTGCTATACATCATATCGCTCTCCTGTCTAGTATGACTCGTGCATTCAGCAGATACAGGTTCATGACTCTCTCGTATTGTGCTCCTATAATGTAAACATTTGATTGATTGTACGCCTTATCGTACTCAGGTGAGTGCGCGCTACTATTTTCTCGTGAGTGTCTCGTGAAAGTGCTGATGTTAAGGATCACAGATATATCTCACTGACTCTATCATACTTCTATTCGAAATCTCTGCTGACTTGAACGCGAATTTCCGTCAGGCTCGCTGCTATGCTTATCTCGACCTGACGCATAAGAAGAGACTCGAATAAGGTCATTTGCGATCACTCAGGTGCACAGGTTCTTCTCGACTTGTGAAGCATGGTGTCCCGTACTCAAGAGTGAAAGTTGCCGACAGATATCTAAGGACGCATGCACATTCAATCCGTCAGCCTATATACATCATATCTCGCTCTCTTCTTTAACACCTCGACTGCAGATGGATAATCTCAGGATACATGCTCCCGTGATACTCAGTAACTGAGCTGAAATTTTCGCCCCGCGGACTGAGAACGCAGTACTCTGCAGATATATTAATGCGAAGCCAGGTAATTATCTAACATCCACGTTATCGCAGAAAGTCCCAGTTGGTCTTGATATACATTATGCTAAGCTCCTGAGAGCTCTCTAGCTCGTCAAGACTAGCTCTCGAATAGGGTCTGGATTCTTCCTGTACTTCCTCGATTCCGACACCTACGACATGTTACACTCGTTACTCTGTTAACCTAGACAACTCTCCTTGCTGGCGGTAACCCATCCACTCTACTTGTGCTCCATACTGCCAGTTGCTTTCAATGCCCCATGGTGAAACATTAGGTGTGCGGGCAATCTCCTCCCAGGTGCCCTGTCGAAAACGCCGGGTCAAACAGTTTAGCCTTGCGAGACCCATTCATTATACATGAACGGTGTTGAATACGAGCTGAGAATGCAGTGGACCAGCAAGATCATACACTAGCTCTATGCGTGCGGCACTGAGCCGCCCGCTCGCATCGATTACTTTATTCTTGTGTGCCGGAGTTACCTTTTTCGAAGTGAGTCGCCTATGGTCATTGGAGGCTCGCAGTATCATCAGGAAAGCACATACGTATCTTCACCTGGCAGCGAGGGTGCTCAGAGTGTCACACGTCACACGCTAGCTATCGGGATTTAACACACATGTACACTCTCAGTCGCATCACGTTTGTGTAGATTAATCTCAGAAAGGAGAAAGTAACCCTCATTGCTTGAATGCGTTAGACTGTGTTCAGTGGTGAGCCTGATGTGAAATACGCTCTCTGTTTCGTGCATGAGTTGGTTTCACTGCAGCTCACGGCATGACTAGTTCTTAGAAAAAGGAGAATTCTGAAGCAGAATTGATGGTCGGTGTGGGGCGAAGGGTGGTCAGCGCCCGCGCCGGTGGGGTCAAAAGAAACAAGGGACCACCGCAGACCCGACCAAAAGGTGATGTCTACACTCGTGCTGAGACTCAAGCTGCGTTCTGATTGGTCGCGCCTTCAACGACCAACGACTCATTCGTCCACGCACATAAGAATGACGCTACCGCTTGTAAATGGGACAATATAGTGTGTACTTCTACTGATTCACGTGTTCCTCTATCGTTGTTGTGGTCTGCAAGGCTAACTGTTGATGGCACCCGAATAGGAATACAAATGTTATAAAAACCAGTAAAAATGTCCGCAATACGAAATTCTGATCGAAGTGAGCTTAACGGCTTGAGAAGCAATCTAGGTTTACTTCTTCTTGATTATGACTCCGTGGACCAGAACTACTACGCATTTAAAAGCGCGATTGAGAAAGCAGACGACTTATTTGTACCGCGCAAACTGTGCACTTTCTCTTATCGGCCACCTCTTCCGCGCAGAATACGTCGTCTCCTCGATGAACGTTCCCATTCGTTCGCGAATAAGCATCAGCGAAAGCCTATGGGAAACTCGTTTCACACCGTTCGAAATAGGTGTAGGCGGGAAATCCGTGAACACACCAAACTCGTACAAGAAAAGGTCCTCCTCAGAGCTCGCGGGAACAAGAATTTCTTATTTAAGCATATGCGACGACTAAGAAAGAATAATACCCTCGGCACTTTCTTTACAATTGCCCGGCGGAAAGACCCCGTTCGACACCCTAGCTGTGGCTGAGTTATTCGGGAAGCGCTACTCAGCAGTCTACAACGTCGCACCGCCCAACTGGCACCGTACTTCACAACTGCAGAATTTCCGACAGCCACAGATTAGATGCGTTAGATGCCGACGACCTATTATTCAAGGTTAATTTATGCAGTGCAATAGGTCCGGAACAGATTCACCCCAGGATTCTCAAGGAAGCAGCTGCTAGTCTGGCAGAACCCCTTTATAAGCTGTTTAGACAGACACTTCAGACTGGCATTCTCCCTAGCGCATGGAAAGAGGCGACGGTCACGCCCATATTTAAAGCGGGAGACCGGCACTCTCCGGCTAGCTATCGGAACCTGCCTTACATTGTTGCGTCCTTGGAGCTGGAAACAGCGACAGTCGGGCGGATGGAGTCTAGCGGCAATCGGATTTTTCGTCCAATAAGAGCCTCAGCTGGAGATCGTCCATCAGGTGTTTGCGGATTTGGAGTTGCCAGATAGTGTATCAGGAATGCCCCCAACACTTCTATAGTCGTTCTTCTCACTGAGCTTCCTGAAGTGCATAGATGGACTTGCTTACAGGGCGCTCTGCTTGGCCGTTAGACTGTGGACACTAAGGCAATGGCCGGAGGTGGTCGATACCGTTTTGGTGACAGAAATCAGCGAAAACTGAGGAAGTACCCTGTGTTCTGTTGTCAATAACCAGCGCCTGTGTGCATCTGAGTCGGCTGAACCTTTTCCGAAGTTGCAAGGCGGTTTACCCTGCGGTGGTAGTGAGCATCAGAACAGCCTCTGGCCACTAGGACTAGGTGTCAACAATAATCAGGAAGTTCTGAACGTGGAGAGGTCCAACAAAATTCTAGTGTATCCTCGACCATGGAGCGTAGGGATTGGCCAAGTTTCCAGGGAAGATTTTGGGGGATGATTCAGATGTGTAAGCTCAATCGTGGCAGGATCTAACCAGTTGCTCCAGCTGTTCATCCATGCCGGCCAGTAGACATAACTGCGAGCCAACGCCTTCATTCGGCTGATGCCCGGGTGACCGACATGAAGCTGGCGAATTACTTTGGGTTGAAGTTCCGGCGGGATGACGACACGTTCTCCAAACAGCACACAACCATTGAGAGTTGATATCGCAGAACGTCTCCGGAAAGAACTGCGCCAGGTCACCCGTTAATCCTTTTTCCGGCCAGCGGTTCTGATTGTAAGATATCACAGACTGCAATGTCTGGTCTCGTAGAGTTGCTTCAGCAACCATCTCGGCGGTGACCGGGAGTGTCCGGATGACTTCGGAGAACACTTGATTGACCTCTGCTTCGAAGGGCACTGCAACAATCAAGGCCTCTTCTGGATCGGGCGTCTGCGAGCCAATCAGGCGAGAGAGAGCATCTGCCTGTCCAATGCTCCCTGTTGACGTATACATTTTACGGACGTCGTAGTTGGGCAGTCATTGCCCATCTTCGAAAGCGGTTGGCTTTGAAGGTCGGTATATCCTTCCAATATCCTCGACCACTTGTACCGAAAGCACTCTGCAGTCTTCCAGAAGGGCTTAGGAAGCTGCACCAATACAAATGCTGTCTTGCACCTTCTTCCAAACGCAAGACCAGTTCCCCGACCGAAACGTCCAGTGTGCGTACAGCTCTGCCCCTAGTAGATAATGAACTCGATCGCCCACAGGAAGCTGGTGTACTGAAACCAGTCAGTTATCCCGCACAGACCGCACCGATCGTTGTTATAAAGAAGCCAAATGAAATGGTAAAAATTTGCGCTGGCTACTCTACAGGCCTCGATGGTTTTTGGATATGTACTAGTATCCTTTCCCTCTGCCCGATGATCTATTCACCAGGATAAACGGTGGCGAGTTCTCCGCGAAGTTTAACTTAACGAACGCCCACCTAAAGACGGAAGTCTCACAATCTTCCAATAAGCTGCTCACCATCAACACCCATCGCGGTCTGCTCCAATACCAGCGTCCCCATTTGGCGTGAAGGTTGTGCCAGCAGCCTTCCAGCAGATAATGGATACGGCGCTAACTGATGTTCCGGGTGCAACCACCTATCTGGGGGATATTGTTGGGACCAGCACCGACAAAGCGGAGCAGACAGAACGTTTGGATCTGGTTCTTGGACGCAAAGCCGATTATATGTTTCGTATTCGCCAGGAAAGTGCAATTTCCTCACGCACCTATTCAAGTACCCGGGTTTCATCATCGGCTGTCATGGCAGCCGCCCAGATTCCAACAACATCGGGCTATTATCGATAGGCCACCACTGTTAGACATATCTACCCCACGTTCATTCCTGGGTCTCGTCAGTCTATATGGCGTTTATGCCCTCCACGCATCGCGTTCAAGCACCCTTGATTGAACTGCTGGTGAAGGATGTCTGCTGGAACCGGTTTGCCGGATGCTAGAACTGGTTTGAAGAAGTGAAGACAATCTTCAACTTCGACGATTTGCTGACGTATTTTGAACCAACTCGCCAAATGGTGGTCGCATTGGACGTCTCAAGCTATGGAATATGAGCGGTCCTCTCACAACTTCACTGATGGATCCCAAAAACAGTCACTTATGCTACTCGCTGTCTATCGTCAGCAGAGAAGAACTATGGAGAAATCAGGACAGAACGCTTGCCAGTGTTTTCGCGGTGATGCGTTTCCACAAGGTGCCCTTTGGTCGGCATTTTCTTTTGCCGACTGATCACAAACCGCTATTCGCTGTCTATGAAACAAAGAAGGATATACCGACCTTCAAAGCCAACC
>LOND01002658.1:18345-28744 GCA_014220965.1 Paragonimus kellicotti | reverse complement strand
TTGATACCCTTGATCTTGCCGACGATGAACCAATCGAAATCGAAGTTGTGGACAACACGACTGATTTAGAACAAATGACTGATAGTTCGGCCGTTAGTGATGGGACTGGTGCCGTCCACGTTGCCGAGAGTAACGTGGCTAGTGGCAAAACGGCTCGTCTTTTATTAGACACAGCTCAGGGTCGGATCGCGTTGCTGAACGATCTAGTTGAACTTGGGGCTTTTTTGAGTCGCTTCACGGAAGACCAGATGGAGCTGCAAGGTTGTGTTGGTGGGGCTGGAGAGGTCATGGATACCACTAAGCGCATTGCTGCAGGTACCTCCGGTGGTTCTATTACACTTCAAAGTATGATTTTGCAGGTACGTTGTTCAATCCCGTCTTTTCTTGATTAGTTGGTATGTAAATCCCAATCAAATTGCACACAGATTTTGTGCTTTTGTTGCCCCAGCTGTTCATTCATTCATTCTTAAGGATCACATGCCTGATCAGAAAGTACTGTAGTTTTGGACAGTTGCTGATGGCAACAATAGTGTGGAATGGCCTAGAAGAAAAGTTTGCTAAAAAAAGGATAAACATTGATTAGTCTGAGTGGTATGAGGATAAACATGTCATTAACTGTAGCACATTGTCATCTCCAATAGCGTTCCTAACCATCGATTTGAGGGATCACGAGGACCCCAACCAGGTAAGCGACACCTACACACTTTTTCTCGATAGAACATCAAGGGTCTTCATATGTCGTCACCACGTCGTTGGTTGATCACCACGCGGTTTCATCCAACTGTTGGTGATCTCAGTATACAAGTCCTGGTACGGTAAATACTCAGTTGGTATGCAGACTACGTGACCCAGCCGCCACAAACTGTGTAGTGGGATCAGTCGACCAACAGACTACGTATCCCGAGCGTTCCCATATATGCGCTGACGAACAGCGGCATTGCTCACGCTGCTGCCCCACTTGATGCGAACTAATTGATGGAGACAATAATGGTTAAACACAGCAGGTCTATTAAAATTTTCGTCGCGAACAGGCCACGTGTCCGGATCATCAAGCAAAACAGAACACACAAGCATTGTATACTCCTTCATTCAACGATAACCGGACTTCTTTTTGACGCCACAGATGACGCAGGTTGGCAAAGGCAACTCGTGCCTTTGCTATCCTCGTTGATATCTCATCAGCAATATTACAAGCTGACGAGATAGTGCTACCCAAGTATGTGAAACTGTCCACAGTCTCAAGCGGGTTGCCTGCCACATCGAACGTAGGCGTCGTAATGTCTCAGTCTTGAAAGAGCACTTTGAGTTTTTAAAGATGAGAAGCCTATTCCACACGAACCAACCGGTCACTCCCCCAGTTTGTCTTCATGAATACTCACAACACTGTTAACTCCAGTTTGTCTTGAGCAGAGGGGCTGAGAAAGACAACATCATCCTAGCGCCGGGAAGAAACTGAACATCAAGTTCACTGGATTCCTCAAGTGCACCTTCCAGAATGTCGTCCATGTTTCAAGATCCGTCACGACGTAAAACTGTGAAATACGTACACTCGACCGGATCGGAGTCCTGCCCGTTCTTCACTTCTCTGAGTCTCCCTAAGCTTAATGAGTCGGTGTAAACTAAGGCCGACGAGTAACTTGGACGCAACAGACTAATGCCTCTATAGCTGTCATATAGACTTCTGGCTCCCTTTTTGAAAACGGGTATTACTGTTACTAAACATCTCTTCAGTTTCCTAAACTCTCTAAGGAAGTTTTAGCACGTCCGATATCATCCTTGAAAAAAGAAGGAGGGAGGAGATCCGGTCTAGGAGCCTTGTTACACTTCACTAGTTTAAGCTCCAGGGCCCCTTCTTTCGACATAGGTCCTTCTGGAACACGACGACTGGTCATTCGGGTCCCGTCGTTTACATGATCCGGTTGAGGTCAGCGAAATTGTTCTTCAGAATGTTCTGCCACCGATCGAGTCGGCGCGAGTGGCCGGTGATAAGTGAACCATCTTTTTCACATACGGCCTCACTTACATTGACACGAACCAGGTGAAACAGCTTTCTGCTATTCCCAGATAAAAAGGTTTGCTGTACCCTTTTCGACTGTTCGAGTAAGTGGTGCCCACGGTCTTTGCGCAAGCTTTTAGTCAGCTTGCGTTTAAGTTCTCGACGGTCGTCATCATATTCAGAACCAGGTGGGATCGAGCGACGCTTGTTCATAAGGTTTATCGACGTGACGGAAATCCAGTTCTGTCGCAACTGAACAGCTCCTTCGGAACATACCTCTTCACAGCATGTTTTCATAGCTGCGTGATTTGTTTTCAAGGTTCTTCAGGTTCTCTGACCTGACTTGAACTGGGCAGTTTGTTCGCCAGTGCTTCCTAGTAAGCGCTTTTTCCACTCAATTCGAATGTCAATTAAGTATCTTGCGTTTTCGATTACCTAACTTCTAAACAGATGGCAGAAAAGACAATTACAACAATACAGCCCGCGTTCAGGTAGTTGTTCCAAAAGGTACGACTGTCTAATACAGTAGAGTCACTTGTAACTGACTTATGCGGTCGAGTTGTGTTCATGACTGAGGTACACATAACAGTCTCCGTAAGATGCAGCGTTTCTTCCCTTACTGAAATGCGGCACTCGAAACATAGAGACCGTGAGATGTTCGTGGTTGTAGCTGTCTTTCACCGTTGTCAATGAGTAGCGATTGGACACCAAACATATAACCCAGTCGCTTCTCACCTGGAGAAAGAGGACCGAGTTGACCATTTAAATTGCTGGCCAGCATAATGATATCTGACTGCTTGGTCTGCTCCAGAGAGCCGACAAGGTCGTCGTTGGATGCCTTCTTAGTGTCATCTGAGCTAATGTTGAAGCGTACGTTACTTTAATAAATGCAAAACGCCCTTACACTTTGCGTTAACGGACCTTAACCGATGTATTGGAGTCTGACAGCGCACAAGCGACTGTTCACTGGGATCCAATCGAGCAAACATTGCTCTGCTCTGGAACTCAGTGCGATTCCCACTCCAGCTTGACCACGAGATTCAGTTCAGACTTTCTTAAAGACCCTGTGAGAGAACCGCCCGGGTGGACAGTTGCCTAGAGTTGTGAATAACGGTGCCAGAATCGTAGACTAGCGTCTCCAATACACAACACACATCAAGCTCCAGGTTTAGAGAGAGTGCTAGCCAGAACAGCTTGTCGAAGAGTGCGGACATTGAAGGCGCCAATGTTTACCAGTTGTCTTGGCTTTAGAAAACAACTATCACCCGAGGTACAAGAAAGACAAAAATTTGAGGGCGAAATAGAAAGAGAAAGTCGTTTTTTGTCATTCAATGATCTTCATCAGAAGCTGTTTGAAATGCTCACTCCTCCTCATGGCTTACTATTACAATGAAAAAGTGGAATTTGGTTCCGGTTACATGGGTGGGTGCACCTCATAGATTTCACGATTGCAATTAAGGCATGTCAGGCAAAACTAGTCGAACGTTCGTAATATTAACGTTCATTTCGGCAGAACCGGAAGGTCCGCAAAAAACGTATCTTCAAGATCAACAAAATGAAGTCATTAAGTGCTTCAACACAGAATAAAGCAGTAAAACGCCAATGAAATGCAAGTGTTCCGAAACAGTGAAAATTCCCATCTCCACAGTGGTGTTCTAAACTTTCAGGATTTTCAGTGATTTCTCATTCAACAACAGGTGGAATATGAACGGAATAGTGGTCTCTTTTACAGCGTTCACCCTACCTTTTGGAGCGATCAATTTCTATGACCTCTAGGGGTGGTCTGTGTGATAGAAATCATTCTGTTTATTGGTTAAATTCGAACCTCAGTTGGAAAGCAAACTTCACATTCAGATAAACTTTTCGGCCGGCCGGCTCTGAAAAGACGCATTGGAATTGATTTTCACTCTTATTTGGACTCGACACCAGTGCCAACCTTTGCCATGACCGGACTTAACTTTCGCCAAGCCTTCGTTAGGTGACCGTGTCGACCACTTTACCGTTAGCCCTACTTTAGGCGCGATTGAACTATCGTTTCTGAACGCCCAACCACAGTCGTTTGTAAGTAGTGTTCAAATTCTCCAACCCTCTGCAAAAAAGATAATGACTGTTTTGCGTCTTTGCGTATATTGTTCACATAAACTCTAAACGGTCTGTCCGTGCATTGAATGCAGCAACAGTTTGTCTTGGTCGTTAGGCCATCACCACTTTCAAATTAGTGCAATGTGGTTGATCTTAAACTGCGGTTTTCTCCTTCTTGACATTGTCAATAGTTTATTGTTGTGGACGTTATAAGTTGGGTAAATGTGTTTTGTAACGATTGTTACTGGATACTTGACAGTTAACTTTATCAAAACAACCAATGCTCTGTCGTGTTGCCGACTAAACGAATGGTATCTGAATGGTTGTTGGCTATCCCTTAACGTGTGTCCATTCTGAAAACATACGCAAGTCTTAATGCAAAATGCCTTTTCAAAGCTGACAGTTGTTCATGTCTTTCGGTTGTCCAGGAAGGTGTGTTGAATTAGAAGCACTATGTATTGCGAAAGCCCGGCTGGTATTTGCTAACTTGGGTTTCCCACAGCGCCGGCTTGAAGTCCGCCCCTTGTTAAGGAGTGGATTGTGTCACGCGATTGTGCACACAGTATTGCTCTACAGTTACAAAACCCGGTCACTCAGCATCGATTGTGTCCGTCGGGTTTGCTGTCTCCATACGTTGATGATGGCATCATGATGCGGTCCGACAGCTTGTATTGGAAAGACTTAGTCGACCTGCATGCAAGGTAATCTCACTTCGTCGATTGTGGTGGCCTGGTTACGTCTTGTGTTCGCTCATCTATCACGCACAGTTTCACGCCTTGTTTGTATTCGCTTGATGTAACTGAAATACAGCACAGTAGGTCGCCTTTGATTTAGCTTGAAGTTATGATTCTCCTGTCATCTCTTCCATGCTTTACGGATCGAGTCTAAAAAGTTCTAGATTACTGATAAGTCGTTTGACAGAATGGATAATCTGGAAGAGGTCCGTTCATATCAAATCTAGGTTTCGGCTGCGTTCTAACCAGTGACAGAAACAAACCATCCGTTCTACGAATCCACGTCGGGATTCTGGATACACCGAATGATCCGATTGAAAGGCGAAGCCAGTGGCAACCATACTGTTGTGTTCTCCTGGCTCTACTAATCATTAGTGAGTGTTATGACAGATTTTTAAATTATGAAGTGATCCATGTGGAAAATTCTGGACTTGAACCAAATTTGAACCAGTGACAGGAATCGCGTTCCCCTGTGCTGCATGGGTTTACTGGCTGAGCCACAGAGCCCCGTCTGGAGGCCGCGATTTTCATATTGAGCCTCCATTACCCAACCACTCCATGGTGTCCACCAAATCCTTCACTACCGTTATATTGCATATACTGTCTATTTCCTTGACGACTTATCATCGTGTGTTTTTCTTCAAGCCCAAAATTACGCGCTGCACTAGATTGTTTCAAAGTTACTTTCTGTCGTTTTTTGGCCTTGCTTTTTTGTCTTCTATTCATTCTCACCCGTGAGGTATCTTTCTCATTTGATGCTTTGCTTGCCCCCTGTTCTACTTTCAGAATGCTCCGTCTGCCGTGCATTCGATTTCAGCAAAGGAATCTTCCCAAATGCTCGCCCTTGTAGAACATGCTCGGGCTCAACTGACTAACAGGTAGGCGTTTAGTCCTGTTAATCTCTCATCCTTCATTAAAGTGGCAGCTTGCCCGGACTTCTAACTTCCTGTTCAACTTTTTTTTAAAGCAGTCTTTTTATATATTGGATAATTATCTAAGCCCCGAATGCAATCTTCTCTACAACCTTTTTCCAAGTTGAACATCACCCACAATTGATCGCATCTGTCGCATTCCCATGGACAATTGTGGATGGTGTTCAACTTGAAAAATAACCAAATCCCCGACTACTCATCAGTAACCTTTTTCCAGTTTGTACAATTTTGTTTTGCGTTTAAAATCTCCAACGGAACCGTCTTGAACAGTATTGGTGGGTTCGATGGCCAGATCAACCTCATTTTTATAGTTTGAGTGGTTAATTTCGTTTGTTGGTTGCGTTTTGTTTACGACTCAAAAACTTCGTCAAACCGGTTACCAATTTGAATTCGGAGGCTTTCCTAAACTTATACTTTTTTACTCAGTGTAAACGTCAAAATTTAAAACGCTCAACCACTTGTGGAAACTTCTATCCTGACGCACTCACCATTGCAAAATTGGCAAACCTGATTACCATACCGATAACAGAAGTCAAATTGATCAAACTTCATCACTGTCTGTCCTTATGTTTGCACATATGACAGAGGATCAACCACGACAGAGCCTTACAGAACCAGGGCAAGTGGATGAATGCTAACAAATGTGCATTTTACAATTAGTAAATGAACCCACAAGAATGCGGTTGATAGACTGCGTGATTGATCACAAATACAAAGAACACATGTGATAGAGGGATCGGAACATTGGAAGATCGGTGAATAGGAGATGAATATACAACGTCAGTTGAACTGAGACCGAATAGCGTCATGGATAGTATGGGTGTACTTATGGGTGTACTTATTTGGAACTACGAAAAGATCGAAAAAATGCACAAGTCACGAATTTTTCTGCAATTAGTTTGAAACTTATCCGAGAACTTGTTTTTACTTTTTGATACAAAACGCCTCAGGTATTTTCTTTGTCCTTTTACTCGTGTTGTTCCCAGTCGCAACCGTTTGACTTCAAACCTTTGGTCATCTTTTTTTCCAGTTCAATGAGCCAGCTACTGATGATTCGCAATAAGCCCGGCTATTTGGACCGTCTTATCGGTCGCATGACTGATTTGAAAAACCAGGTGACCCGCGTCAAATCACGTATGCTAGACGCGCAACTACAAATCGACGAAGCCTGTTCCGAACAAGAGCATCAGGCTGCTGCCTTGGTTCAATACCGAACCCAGTGCAAGCAGCTTGTCTCTCTTGTGAGTTTTTTCGTCTGCTGCGTTAGTGACTGCCCGTAATTTTCCTTTATCGCCATGGTCTGATGTATTTACTCAAGAAGTATGGTATAACTGTTATGGCTAAGCTCATCGTTTCAATGATTTTTGTTGAGTGTTATTGTTCTGATTTACAAGACGTTTTTCTTATCCCATTGGTATGTCGGAACTTCTTCTCTCATCCCCTTGTTGTCCCTTAATCTGCTTACTATCAATTGCTTGCCTGTTACCGCGATTTGTTACAGATTGAGTGCAACTCATGGTTGACAGTGCGCAACCTGCGCCTTTCTCACAGGTGATTGTGATTGAACGACTAACTTTGTTGTTTCGATTATGCCTCGCGTGGGCTCAGTGGGGTGGCGGTCCACAAACTGACTTCGCAGGTACGAGGATTGTGATCAAAGTTTTGTTCAAACTATACTACCGACTAGCTGGTTCTAGTAAAAACCGAAATTGAATCTAGTGTGTTGACCGCAGTGCTTTTCTGAATACAAGACAGATCAATTTTCGCAAATCAACTCTGTGAAGCAGTAGTCTCTGCCTTTGTATTCTTGTTCCTACGGCTGGTGTAGTTTATACAATGTTTTTGTGCAGTCACCTAATTTCAAGTACTTTGTGTGATATTACGGACCCCATTCTCGTTCTGATCTGAAGCATCGGTTGGACGGCCATACGGAACGCTGTAGAATATGGACCTCTATTGCGAACTTCGCAATCGTTACGACTGTAGGTGGGATATTTAGAATCTCCGATTCATGTGAAAATGCCCACTGATTTGGATCTCGGTTTTGCACTTCTTGCCGTTCGCGTTTTTAATGGACCTTCCGGAACGTCATTTTTAGTGCAACCGTTGTATACTACTTTGTGTATATCAGTAGTAATAAATTAATGTTATTTCATCCTTTACTGGTGATAGGAAACTAATTGATATTACTTGAACATCACCTACACTTGATTGCAGCCGTGACATTCCGATGAATGTTTCCATCTAGCCCCTTTCGAAAAGAAGCACTAAACCCAAACTTTCCCGTTGTTGGAGGGTATCAGTAGCCTACATCTTTGCCACGGCCGGGATTAGAACTCCAACCAAGCTTTCATGAGGCAACCGTGTTGACCACTGCGCCATTGACCTTCACACTAGGCACGATTGAATCACCATATGCAAACGTCCAGCCACATTTGCTCGCAAGCAGTGCACGGAATGTCTAATCACTTCGAGAGAAGACATAGTAGCTGTTCTGTTGACTTCACTCAACGACTCCGTGACCATGACTTCAAGCTGAAGTCATAGAAATCACCAAACTTGTTGAGCGGTTTTTTGCTTACTGATAAGTAGGAAAGAATTTTGGTCGCTGTAAGTTGAATAGCACTCACAGTTGATCGTTGCTATAGTACTCCCATAGACGTTTTCTCCCAGTTCCCTTCGAAAAGAGGCGCTATACTCGAGTTTCGCTCTAGTCAGAGCTCGTCATCAGTGCGTATCCTTGTCACGACCCGCTAGTTTTACGTGAAATTTAAACGGATCTTTGCTAAAGCCTCAGGTATTTGTAATCAGGCCAACAAAAACAACAGTTAGGCAGTATAATCAGTGTGGAGAAATGCAAGTGTACGCAAGATTTGCAGCCGATTTTTGAGGAGCTCCCAGAAATTTCGCAAGTTTTACACAGAGCGGCAGACGTTAAACATTGGTAAATGTCGAAAACATTGTTTTCTGGCCTTCAGGAACGAAAGGCTGACTTATCCTCCACGTTATCCATTTTGAGCTGAACCGATCGAATTGAGGTGAACTTGTTTTCATGATGAATATCAATCAACTTGTATCCACTGTTTTCCGTGTACCTTTGTACTTATTTGGGCATCTAATCATCTATTTACAACTGAATGCATTTCAATTAAAGCCTAAAGGCTAACTGATCCATCGACTTGTTTGATTGTCTAATTAACACAACTATTCTTTCTATTATTCTATGCAGATGGAAAAAGAATTAACTCGAATTTGTAACCGGAAGATTCAAATTATTGGTCAAGTGCTTGATCTGTGATTACCACGTGCATTCATCGGTTCATTGTCTTTGATTTAATGTGTGTCAGTATATGGTACCTACTTGACTTCCGGCAACTTATTTTGGAGTTTTTCGAATGAATCCTCATGTTTGTCTGCTATTTAAATTCTCCATTCATCCACTGTCCGTGATGATCCTAATGGTCTGGAGGAATTTGAATATATTTGAAGCATCCACAATTCTAAATGACTTATGATCTATCAGAAGTGCTGATTTTTGGGTATCGCCTCGATGTGTTTATAGACTGTGGGAATGAGTTGCTAACTTTGGGGAACGTTTAACACGCAAATTGTTGATCACCATTATTTCGACGAAATCATCCATCAAGAGGGAGTGAATAGATTCTGGAATGAACGCGAAAAGTGTCACCACCAACGATCTGTATACATTTTTGGTAAGGGTCACATCTTACTTACGGGACTGAAGCAGTCTTCTCATTGCAGAACGTGCAACCAATCGAATTTCACGCACAAGCTGCTACTAGCGAAACTTGGGTCGAGCAGCGCCAGCTACTCATAACACTGTTCAGCGGCTACATCGAATCTTTTTCTAAAAGATGGTGATTAGAATCATTTGTTTCAGCATGTATCGGATTTAAACAACTCAACTACTTGAGTTAAGGTCAATCCAAACGCAATCTGCTTACTAATCAATAACAATCAGTAATGTAAACACTTGTTTCTCTACTAAAAAGGCCATTGTTTTTTCGTTAGATTGTAACCGTTCAGTCCCTCTGATTTTCCCAACGCGTTAGGCATGCATACGACGCACTGTCATAGGACGCTTCATCGGATGCGATTGCATTCGTTTACATCTAGGAGTTGGATGTGACGGACAGTGGCCGATTGCTTTGAGCCTGCTGGAAGCAGAACTTGGATGACTGCTGCGTTGTGCAATTCTTCCGAATGATCGAAAGAATGTCAATTGGCGGTGTTCCGACGTCGCATTGGAGACACAGGTGGGTGGGTTTTGATCTTTGCTGTTCATAAGCATGAGAATTATCTGGGCACGAGGATAAGTAACTTCGAAGGATGTTGCTTTAACCAAGCGAACCATCCTTTCCAACGCTTCCAATTTTCCAAAGGAGCCGTCACCAAAGAGAGTTTGTTGACTGGTATGCAATAGCATTGAAGGAGATGGCGAGAACTAGCAGTTTTTGCAAACGCATGAAGGACAATCTCCTAGTGGTGGAATAGCCCTGGGCGTTCAGGATTGCCATGACAAACAATTTGCCGATAGTGAGACGTTTATTGCGTGCCTATTGGTACCCGTGATGTAGATGGCGGAAGACCCCGATAACAGAAAAACGAAACGAAGTTCTATGCGATTGGCCAAA
>LOND01002658.1:0-10865 GCA_014220965.1 Paragonimus kellicotti | reverse complement strand
GTCTGTTCACCTGAATAGCCAACTAACACTGTTTTTCCTGTGTTCGCACGCGCAACTCGTCCATTCAACTAAAAGACGCCACCATTCCGTTACTACGCTCCCAATGAAGCTGAATGTTCCGATTTACAAACCTACATCTGCGCGCAGCACGTAGCCCCCGGCATCACACTTTCAGCTAGCCGAGCGGATGTTCCATTCTCAGACACATGTGTTAGACCGTGCTCTATGCCTGACCCGGGTCCATTTTGGGCATACGACGTGTCAGTCCTGAATTTTAGTGGCTTAACATGGTGAATCCAATATGGATGCCGTGGCCGGTCAAGTGACCGGTATGACTGTCTTAACTTTTTCTGAGTTGCACAACTTTCTGCAGCTATCTATGTCCTACATTTCCGTGACTCTTCCTGACGGATCGAAGTCAACAATGTTTCTTAATTTGGATACGGTTTTGTTAATCAGTTTGTAAGTTACAATACATTGGGCCCACTTACCTCTTAGAATAGTTAGGCAGTCGTTCCGACAACTTCTATTTCGCTTGACGTTGTACCCTGCATTGTCTCGCCTCGATGTAGGCAGCTGAGCGATACAACCACATGACCCATTCCTAGCGTTAACGCTACCTTCTGGTGTGCGATTATCATGATGCAGCAAACAATCAACCTGAGTACATGCACTAATCACCCGATTCGACTTTTGAGAACGCACTGGTCCTGTTGCTGTTCCCCATTTGTACTGTGATGGCAACGTTGATGTTTGACCAAAGTGCAACGTACGTTACGGGATCCGCACGTCGGGGTAAAATGTCAGCAACCACCGGCTGATATACAAAACTGTAGGGTTTTCCGTGTTATCACCTTCATTTTGATAATTCATACATCAACGGACATGTGGGGGGGGAGCAAATTTGTGTTTTGTGTGAACTACGATCTTGCACCCTTTGCCGTCTCTTTATATTTAGAAGAAAGATTAGCCCAGTAGATCCACTGTTCATATGATGGAAAGAAGGCGAATAACTGATTTCTTTACGAGAATGCCGTTCGAGGCTTGTCGTGTGAACACGAAAGAATATTGCCCGACTAACAAAATAGGTAAAGAAAAATCAGTGACGTGTTCAGTCAGCATTTTTTAGGAGCCCGGCTTGCGTGTTGCCGAAACCAAAGGGTATTATTCAATGAACATTCTACTCACTTTGAATCGCAGTTGTTACGTTGTGGTCCTCTCACAATCAGTATCTTGGCATGGTTGCTTTTCATAATAGAAACCGGGACCAACTGTTTGCAAAAGCTTAACTGCTGTCTCTTATACACGATTGAGTGGGAAATCAAACCAACTGCCTTTTAATTTGACAAATACATCTCAAGTGTCTCGCTGAAACGTATGCTCTGTACTTTGGGATCGGTACGAGGTTGCAGGATGTGTGTGCCCGCTATTCAGAAGGAACACCGGTAAAAGTTTCCGAACCTATCAAATAGTTGGAACTGCTTAATCGATGCAGGCTCTGAACAATCCACCATTGTCTGCACCTTGTCGCGAAGGTTTTCAACAGTGCGTTTGGAAATTTCACACACTAGAACGATCATGCTGTGCATTCCGAATGAGAATTTGGATACGTTGACCGTAACCCGTAAGGAAATGGGCAATCAGAATGTACGCGCGTTTCCTAAACGTTCTTCTGGGGATGTCGTAACTACCAGAATGTCGTACAAGTGCAATCACTCAGAAATCCGCGGTGGATCTCGCACATATGGCTTTGGACAGTCTGTGCGTTTATGACAATGCTGTTTGCCACGCGAAAGCATTTGAACAATCTAAACAGTACGGTAGCCACTATCCTTAAAATATTTGAACCACTGGACACGCCAGATCAGACTTAATATGACCTGTTTACCAGATAGGTTTGCTGCGCTGTCTTCGGTCTTCGAAATGAGATAGCCATCTATCGTGGTGACGTTAGTCAGTACACGATAGCCGTCAAACGGACCTTACTAATTAGGGGGTTTTGTGGGCACTATATGTAATGGTAGTGATCGTGAGTTACTGACCGGAGAGATGATGCCGAGCTAGAGCATATGTCCAACCTTATATATAACGGTATTAACCTTGTTTGGAGCCGGAAAACGTGGATGATAATTTATCGGCCAATGATGTGTGACACTATTGTTTCTGCACTGAATGTTACCACTTGTAGTTCTTCAGAAGGACGAATCGTACATGTAGTAACCCCGGGAGGAGTTTTTCATGTTGACTGTTCACTTTCCAACTAAGTAGCATTGACCGCTGCATATGTATTGGTTTGACGCAAACATCAAGTTTTATCGATTCGACTCCTGCATGCATCTGCTAGCATATAAAAATGTTTAAAGAATTTATGTCACTTACTGAAGAAGGAATATTGGCTATACGTAAAATCCATCTGCATTCATAGTGGAGACGCATATCGAAATCTTACTGTCGTCAGTTATATATCTTGATTTGATTACAGTTCACTACGTGCGGACTGCAGTTCAGCTCCCGTTGTTGTGTAAGGGTCAACGCTAACCTCTGCTCCTATGTAGATGGAGAAATGTAATTCTGTGGTCGGATCTCTCTCAAAGGAAAGGCTTCGCCTAATTGCGCCGACTAGCTTGTTCGAATGCAAGTCGCTGCGCCGTCTACATTTTGAAGAGCTTATTCACCATATGTCTGATATAAACAACATGAATCAGCGTCTAGTAGTCCAGACGGGGATCTGTGACTTGATGTGGACGCTCAGGATTTTGACTGTGGCCGTTGGACAGATATACGCATATCATCATTACGAAGCGTTTGGTTCGTAGCTCGACTTTAGAAGCTGTTGATCTAGATACCTGTTGAGAGCTTTCTACAAGACCATAATTTCCGTGTCTCTTGTTGCTAGCGCTCTATCTCGCTGCTAAACTGATTGAAAGACCCATTATGGGAGCGTACAGTAGTTTTTGTGTGTACTTTGAAAAACACTGTATTCGTAGCTCCTGTATGAGCGACGCACATGTTTGAGGTTTGCCAGCTATGTGCTGTAAATCTCTGAAGCAGGTTGATGGCTTTTTATCCTTAAAATGTGGTGTATGGAGTTGGTGCTTAAGACGCGTTTTCCGAACAATCACGTTTACTTAAAAATGGCTGATTCTGTGATTTCATAGCGATCGTTAGGTGTATTTAGTGAAATTCTCTTATTTAGGGCTATATATATATATATTTATATATATATATATATCGGAGGCAACAGGCCGAGCTGCAGAATCTTGGTTGAATCGTAAATAATATCCCCAGTTATAAACTCAGTGTTGTCAACCATATACTTGACTTCAACGTATATGAACACAGACACCGCTAACGTTATAAGTGACATAGGCTGAGCTTGTTTTTAGCCATAGTCTCCAATACCCCTCAGATAACAACACCATATAAACTCACTGAATAATCTAAATGTTATGTGCTTGTGCGCAGTAGTGGTAACAAATAATGAGTTTATTAATCTCCAGGGTATATGAGTTTTGTCTCGGGTTCACCCAGTCATAGGTTTGTAGTAACCTCAGACGATTAACGGAAAACCGTACGAGACGAGATGGCGATATATTTTGACTACGACGGATAGACTGACAAGGACTGCAGTAAAACAAAAATCATAGGACGTAACGTTTGTGCGCAGGGTCACATGTCGCGATCGCTGGGCATTCAATCACACACTTAACGTAGGTGCACAAAATTGTAAGGAAATGAAGTACATCTGATATTTACAAAAATAAACGTTTTGAAATGGGGTTACTACATGTCAGAAGTATAAAATGGAGAGAGAGAGTAGCACTTTGCAAGACACTGACGATGTTTGGTAATAATGTAGATATTCGACCGCTGCAGCGAGCAAAATGTCGATGATCCACAAGGCAATGGGATCAGATGTGACACTTAGGGTACAGAATATATTATTCACAGTTCAAGCTCCTGTTTGGCTCATCGAATGCGTCATTGAAATCCAAGAATTCACAGGGGAACTCCTTGTTTCTTGCATTTGAAGAGGGAAAAAGAACGTGTACCAATGGAGAGAAGACATCAATCGCTGCGTGCGTGATCTAATATGCGAACCGATTTTTATCGTTTAGTCGTGTATCAGTCGATAGCTTTGCAAATAAAACCTCAAACTTTCGAAGTTGCAGAAGAATGATTAATAAGTTCATTGAATAGTATTACATTTTTTGTTGCAGGTGTGACATTTATCAGCCAGTTGTTCACCAAAAAAACGCAGAAAAAGTTATGCGAACAGGAATCCATTTTTTCAGGAATAAAAAGGAAGCACATCCTAATCAGCTGCTTTAGAAGGACGTAGAGTTAGAGACTTATTTAACGCAATGACGATGTAAGTATGTCCATATGTGAAATATACCAACAAGTATTCAGGCAATTTAGAGATCCAACTGTTAAAAATGTGGGCTTCCGCCTAATTTGGACAAGCGATAAAAACAACACGCCAAAACGCGGTAAGCGCTCTATAAGCCGAGTTACCCGTCCAAAGACGGATATTCCAAGCTCACAACGTTGCCTTGAAATTCGGCTGGGTAGAACGTCAGTTTCCCCGAGTCCGCGAATCTTCGCTCTGAGCAAACAAGTAAGGTGTCTGCCAGTTATTTTATAGCCAACTTTGCATGTCCTTCCTTTTTGCCCGCGAACTTTCTTATGTTCAGACCAGTAAAATTTAGTAAACAAAGCCCAGTTACAAAAAACCCTGACTTCGGCTGAATTCGAACCAGCGCCAGAAACGGCGTGCACAGAAGCGGAAATAGCTCTACCAGTTAGGCTATATAACTATACCGGAAGCTCAAAATTTTTCCACTGGGATCCAGTTATCCACACAAACCACTGCGTTGTATAGAATCCATCAAATAATCCAACTTATACATCCCCTCTTGTTAAGCCACATCTACTCACTCGAAAGATTGATGTGTTTTGGTCATTAATCAATCCAAAATAATATTCAACGGAACATGCCCAAAAACTTTATTTTACTTGAATTAGGATAATAACTATCCAACGTATCAATTCATGAGGTGGGGAGTTTAACCTCGACGATATGGACCAGAGGAACATTCCAGTCTTGTATGTCTTCTGAGGATCATAGAATTAATGTATCTACGATGGATGCAGCTAACGAACTTCGTATGTCATCTCACTAATTATACGTAATTTTCGAGGTAGAAAATGTCGTCCAACGTGGACTTCTAGTTCGGTGACAATATCCACTATATCTGTTTGTTGAAACTTTGTTTTGTCATCCAACATTAACAATAACTTCTGCATTTATGCCTAAAATGACTGTTCCAGAGCCCTTACCTAGGTTAAATGCCACCACATTTCCTTTACTCAAGTTTTGGTAGTGGTTCCAGGTGTTTTTTCATGATGGCGTACCAGCTAAACCCGTAAGCTATATCGGCGATTTTCGTTATAATCCAGCGTAGGTTGTCGGCAGTCGATGGCTGAAGTTCATCTGATTCCTCAGTTCGGTTCTCGAATTGGGGCTCAAAATAAAAACATTTGCATTTTCTCGCCCAGTAAATGACTGTACAGCCGCAACCTAGACCTAACTGTTTGACGCAAGAAACATTCTCGTTATTAAAAATTTTCTTACAGGCGGGTCGAAATCGAACGCGGCATGTACACGCGTCAAGGCCGCCTGTGTGTCCCACGCCCGTGTTAGGACTCAAGCTGCGTTCTGATTGGTCGCGCCTTCAACGACCAACGACTCATTCATCCACGCACTTAAGAATGACGCTACTGCTTGTAAATGTCAGAATACAGTATGTTCTACTGAGTCACGAGTTCTCTCTACCGCTGTTACAGCCTGTAAGGCTTACTGTTGATAGCACCCGAATAGAACACAACACTGGCGTCGCGTTAAACGAACCTGTCCGATGGCTTCTAGTCTGCAACCTCCAGAATCCTATTGGCGTGATGCTGCCATACAACCAACCGAAAGTGACTGGACACAGTGGAAAACTACATTCATAAATTACTTGGATTTGCTACCGACGAACACTACTTACAGTGAAAGCCAAAAGTTAAAGCTGCTTCGTCATTTGCTGGGCAATGAAGGACAACGTCACTTCGACGCACTTGACTTGCAGTCAGAACTTTCGTTAAACGATGCTCTCGTTATACTTGACCGATCATGGGTCCAAAACGAACGTATTCACAGAAAGATTCAAGTTTTGCCAGTTGAAACAGGACGCACTGGAACCGTTGGAGCAGTTTATATCCCGTCTTACCCGAGCAGTCCGACCATGTGATTATTCGAGTATCCCAAAGAATAAGCTCGAAGGGTTATGCTGACTCAGCAACTCATCGCCGGAATAAAAGATAATCGCATCCATGAGACTTTACTTACCGAGGATACGACGAAATTATCCTGGGACCGAGCTGTTAGCCTTGCCAGGATTAAGTCGTCAGCAGTTGAACACTCTAGAGTGTTCAGTGGAAAAACGGACAGTCTTGACATCAGCAAGATACAACGTTCCTTTCCGACACCGTCGACAACTTCCCAATGTGTTATCGTTGTGGCAGTAACCGGCATAAGGCAGACTGTCAGACATGTCCGGCTCATAAACTTGACTGCAGGAGCTGCGGTAAACGAGGACATTTTGCTCGATGCTGCAGATCCCGCCAAGTAGCGCAAGTGAGTCAAGATACCCCTGGTGATGACTCGTCATCAATATTGACAAAACATATTTATAAAAAGTCAATTTTGAGAACAGCTGTTTTCGGTCATTCTCATCAGGCTTTTCAATTACATAAGGTAAATGCGAATTTAAGTGATTTGCCTTTGTATCCCTCAGCCTACAAGTTTAACAGTTACTCAAATGCATGTGTTCATATTCGAGGCTTCGTTGTGGTGGATCTATACCTCGAATCTACATCGGCAACTGTTGCCATATATGTGACTTCTTCGAACGATCGAGCTCTACTCGGTCGTAATGCAATGGTGGCCCTGAAGATAACACCTTCTATTGATCGTATGGGGATTATGGCGATCAGCACATCGACCGTGGGGAATACATACCCAAACTTAATCAAAGAGGCTATTGGCCGAATACCACTTGCTGCCCACCGGATACGCCTCAAAGAGGGAGCACAACCATTTTCTGTAACACAACCACGCCCGATTCCTCTGGCCAAGCGAGAATCAGTGACCGCTGCCATGGAGGAAATGGTTTCGAATGACTTGATCGAACAAATCGTTGGTTCCGAATGGGTTCACCCATGGTCACGGTGCTAAAAAGGGACGGTACAGTGCGAATATGCAATGACTTGAAGGCGCTAAATAGTCAAATTGTGGTGGATAAATTCATAATCCCAACGGCCGATGAGCTACTGGTCAAGCTGGCTGGCGCTCGATTCTTCTCAAAGTTGGATTTAAGGAAAGCATTCTTCCACATGCCACTAACGCCAGAATCCAGGCACCTCACAGCCTTCCTAACAGCCAACGGACTTTTCCAGTACAAAGTTTTGCCGATGGGCCTTAGTTCAGCACCAGCTGCCTGGCAAAAGTTCATGAACCACTCATTAGCTGATCAACAAACAGGAACTTCAATCGGCAAATGAGGGCGACGGGAACCTGAGAGAAATCTGCCAATATGTCATACAAGGCTGGACCTTCTAATAACAAACTCACCAGTGAGGTACGGGCATTTTACGTTTTACGGCATGAACTATCGGTTGTAGATGGGTGCCTTATGCGAGGGCCTATGTTTGTAGCGCCACACGAACTCATTCCTCGGATCATGGCATGTGCACACGAGGGTCACCCGAGAATAGTTCGAACGAAACGCAGGATGAAGGAACTGTTTTGGTGGCCAAGAATATCAACAATGATAGAAGAATTCGTTCGTAATTGTGCCACTTGCCAAAAAGCCGATAAGAGTTCCAAGCCAGTTGACGCACCAGTACAACCTATCGTCTATCCAATGAAACCTTGGTCCAAGATTGCCATTGACATCATGGGCCCATTCAGTTCCGCTCCTCAACATCAGAAAAACTGCTTGGTCGCCACATGTTTTTACAGCAAATGGCCTGAAGTCCAGCTTTGTGGTGAAGTGTCTACTGCCGGTATCATACGATGGTTGAGACACCTGTTCGCCCGCTTCGGGCTCCCAGAAGAAATCGTGACGGATAATGGACCACAGTTTACTAGCCACGAGTTTGACCGTTTTCTCCAGCTGCATGACATTAGGCATGCCCGGACGGTACCGTATAACCCAGCTGCAAATGGGATGGTGGAACGTTTGAACCGTTCATTGAAAGAGAGCATACAAACAGCGGGCTTTCCGGTATGCCCTGGGAAGAAGCATGAAAGAGCGGTAAGCGAGTAAGGGACAACCGGCACTGTCAAGACCGATTGGAGTGGCTCGGGCCTGTGGGCCTGGAACGTACGAGCTTACAACCGGCCGCAAGGTCAACGCCAGACAGCTCTACACATCACTGATGCAAACAGACGCACACAAATCACCACGTCTGCCCTGTGTGATCCCTACCACACCGACACAACGTCGATCAGCCCGTCTCGAGACAGATCACACGCTATGGTTTCGGCCGAAGGTGGTGTTGTATGCGCGTCAAGGCCGCCTGTGTGTCCCACGCCCGTGTTAGAACTCAAGCTGCGTTCTGATTGGTCGCGCATTCAACGATCAACGCCCCATTCATCGACGCACTTAAGAATGATGCTACTGCTTGTAAATGTGAGAACACAGTATGCTTCTTCCGCCTTCACAGCCTGTAAGGCGTGCGTGTGATTTCACCCGATTGGGAATGGGACATTATATGTACTTCTGCTGAATCTCAAGTTCTCCCTGCCACTGTTATTTGGCTGTCTAGCGTGATGTTCATTGTACCCGAACAGGAGCGTTTGCCTTGCAGTTTTCCGCAAATGCTGATTTACACACAACAGGAAACCTGAATTACCCGTTTACCTGAATGTACTATTTAAAAAAAAACATTAGCAAACTGACACTGCACGACTTCGTTGTATACAGACCGTTTTTCTATCAAAATGGAAAAGTACACTAAACAGCGAAGAAAGCGTAACTGTCAGAGTCCACAGTCACTGCCACCAGCATGGCTGTGGTAATCCTTGCATACAGTTGTTTCAGAACCCACAGCACTAGTTTGGACTTTGCTTGACAACAATTTCAGCAGCATGCAGTGTTCGGCCTTGTGACGTTGAGATCAAAGCGTGAAACGCGGCTGCCGTGTCACTTTAATGTTGTCACTAGAACACTATGAAATATGCTCCTTTCTTCTATGTACAACGGTGTTGTTATGTGGTCTGCCCCGTGACTCTGGTTTACAGCTGACATTCCGGGTGTCATGTGCTAATTTACTCTCAGTCAATGGGAGAGCCTAACGTTCTATTAGTGATCGTTCTCGTAGAAATCAGTTTGCAACGTGCTTGGGTCACTAACGTTCCAGCCTCTTAACTAGTCAGTATGAATATCAGGGTTGCTGGAAACGAGTTCCGGAAGGTCATTGATGTGTATTGAAAATACCTGGGGTCTCAGCACTTTGAGTAACTCCGTCGGAATCAGGGAAGGGAAGAATAGGTCAGATCCTGTTTTAACTCTAAAAGCACCACTGACAAGTATCAGAAGATTTTGATTAATATGGATTGAACCTCACTTATGTGATCGCAGCTGTCGCATTTCCAGCCAGTACATGTCGATCCGGTAGATCTCGTCTGTGATGCATAAACTTACCACTGTCGGAAGTTGCACTCCGGCCACGCTTTCGTGAAGTAACCGTGCTGACAACTGCATTTAGACACGACGGATCTATCTTATGGAAGCCCCCAGCCTCATTCGCTTGTGAATACTACTCTTGCGATACCATTGCGACATCTCGAAACGAGACGAGAAACCAAGGTCTACGACTGAAAAAAATTGTGATAAACTTGCACAGTCAATTTATATCAATCTAAAGATCTTCTTGGTAATATGACGAAACCACACACACCTTCTTGGATATCATAAGCGTCCGGTACAGACCTGGAAACATGGGAGGGAGATTTGCAAAATCATAGATAGTGTCTGAAAGGAGAGCCTTGGCTACGCTCTCGGTTAAGCTATCCGTGAAAGTTAGCATACTGGATATGCATGATCTATTTGGAAGTCAGCCATGACGGGTAGAATGGAGAAGATTATTTGAGGAGAAATGCCTATGGACGATCCATCTAAAATATACGTGGAATGCTGATGAAATCGATCGGCCGAAAGCTAACAGGAGAGCGCCCATCGCCTGCTGTCAAAGTAGGCGTTGCAGTGATTTCCTTCTATGCATCACAGAGAGCACATTTTTGAGAATATCTATGCACATGGATTATAAAGAAGATCTACCACATTGGATTCCGGCTCTTAAATGACCTCAGGGTGGATCCCTTCTGGACCCACCATATCACGTGGGTTAACCACAGGTACGTGATTATTAATGTCAGGCGCAGAGAGGTTGGATGTGAATGGTGATTGTTGGACCCTCGTTTTGAGCAGAGTGTCAACCCGATTCAGAGATACCCTTATTGTGGACTACTGAACAGTACTCCTTGAATAATTCTGACTTTTCTTGTAGGTTCGGCGTGGTTTCTCCGTCGATAGGGCGAAGACTCGCTTTTCTCGGTGGATGCTCCTAGTTTAACACAAAATTGTATTCGAGCTGGCTTTTGGCACTAACTTTTCATACCCAGGTGGCGTGTATTGACAAATATCCTGCTTGAACTTGGTTCACCTTATTCAAGAACAACCAGGTCTTCCAGTTTGTCAGTGTGTTTATGTTTTGTGTAGACTTGGGAGTGATCTTCAAGGAGGGGACGAATT